>JABASH010002460.1:0-20050 GCA_019776445.1 Tomocerus maximus
AACGGATATGTTGTAAAGTAGGTGCAAGCTTCCCTTTTCTCATGGCGACTTTTACGGCATCTCGTAGAATTTTAGTTTTGGCGAACTCAAACGCAAACCCCTTAAGCAGAGTTGTGTATCGTTAAACTTTTTGATTAGGTACCTACAGTATTATTGCTCAGGTGTGTTTGTATGGCAGGCGCTATGGCATGCAACTCTACGTCTTACTTTTTGTGATTTTTTAGTTGTATCATGGAAGCATAAAGATAGTTAGTAAGCATAAGTACCTAGCTGAAAAGTTCAATTGCATGGAAACAATTTAAGAGACGCATGATGCAGAGCGTAGCGCCTACAGAAGTAGGCACCTATACAATAATAATGATGTACCGAAACGAAACGTAAGGAAGTAAGTAAGGAAGACTGGTAGATTTAGACGGGTAAATAAAGTCTTTGCTTTCCTTAGCTGCCAACGGACTACTAACTACCAACATCCCAAGCAACATTGCATACCTTATACGTAATACACACAATCTCAGGTGTAATGCATCATTTTTTACGCTTCTCTAGCAGCGGAGGAGATTTACGCTCATCATGTACATACATATGCAATCTATATTGATATGGCCAAAGGAAAGTTGAAAGTAATGTAATACTTATTATAATAATATTATTATGTTACTACACTGATACTCCTAGTCTCGTTCGCTGTGTACCAAAAGAAACCTCATCTTCTGCAAGAGAATGTTAAAGGAAGAGTAATGCCTATCTATAGTTCATAGTTGCCTATCTAGACTAAGTAAGAATCGTTGTATATGCACACTGTTACAATATGGCAGGTACATTATTATTTACACACGAGTGCAGTGGTATATATGGCACTGTGCATTAACTATAACAATACTATTATTACTGGTTTGTGTGATAGGATTTAGGAAGAAGGTTGCAGTGCTCTAATCTCAGAGTATATATTACTACTGGCTCTATTATAGAAATGGAGATGATCATCAGTGTTTATGTGTAATATTCCAAAAGCCAGGACCATCACATCACAGAGAAATATAAAATAAAGTATAAACGATGCTTCTGTTGCACGTCGAAACTCTATTAACTTGAAGCAAAATAGCCAGTCATCCGTGGTAGTAGCAGAATTTCATCTCCTCCGGATCCTTGCTCTGTTCTCTCGAGCACTTCGGAGAAAGATATTCTAGACCTACAACTACGTACATACAAAATGATGTACTCTATCTGTCTACCATTCGTTTGTGTTAAGTAAGTAATAATCTCTATCGTCGGATTCCACTTTTCAACAATGTTCTATAGTTAGATGTGTGTATATTCTATAGTTAGGTATAGGCATACACTTAATAGTTGGTGTTATTGTATAAGTAGTAGGTACATTACATTAGATACAATAACTGCACACAGATAGATGCATGAGGAGATAGATGATCATTGTGGTTGGTGTGTGTGTATGTGTGATGTTGTGATGTTAGTCTAACAGATATTTCTATGGTCTAGAGGTATAGAACGCAACAGGACGCAACCGAATAAGACGCTCTTTGCTCATTAGTGCAGGAGAGTAGCTTATCTGTGGATGTGAATGGTGATGGGACTCTATCCCCTACATTATTATTGTACCTAGGTGCATGTTTTCTAAGGTAAGTGTCCACGAGGAGGAGAGCATCCGACGGTTTCATTGACCTTCCTCAGTTACTACGGACATTAAATAAGGAACTCACTTTTCTGAGCTAACTAACTGTCTTCGAGCAATGGGCTATTTCGTAAAAACTTGCACTAAAACTAAATTCACACCGGTTACAATTATCTTCTTTCAAGATATACTACCGTAGCTTCTATATCGCTTACTAACAAGATTAGATGTCCAATGTTATTATTGCAATCCTCAGACTCGACTCAACCCTTTGCAATAGCTACCTACTTTTACTAACTTCCATTTATAACATTTCGGAACAACAAAACTTGAATAACCAGATCCTAGGGATTTCCGATACCTCTTCCCCTAGACATGCTAATGTAATTAAGTACTTTTTTAAGTCGTTACCGATTTCATTGTACATTATGTTCATAACAGATACAGAATCTACTCTAACTATGTAGCATCTCTTTGCATACAATGCTTTTGTTTCTACAACTAGATATTACATAAAATAATGCATTTAGCCACACTGACATTGCTTTCCTCACGAACATTTCCACCATTATTACTACTACTACTCCGAGGAGGACGAAAATTCAGTTACTTAATTACCATTATGTATATTATGCATAATTACACCTAAAACATGAGTTTGTAAATGTAATATGCAATGCGTGACACTAACTATTCTGTTTTTGTTTGTCTATACTGCACATGCAAATGAGTCTTGCGTAATTTTCGACATCCATTTAGTTGAAACGAAAGTAAGGATGAGTTAATAGCTCATTTGTGACAGACATTATTACTAACTCATCACGATGTTGACAATTATTCCTACTGATATCCCATGTTAATAGATAAGGCATTCTAATTACAGCATCCCTCATTTTTAGGGAAACCAATTATATGATCCTGCTCAGGAGTCGATTTAGAACTGAAATAGTAGTTTCTGCTATCTGTGCTACTACCTGTGTACATGAGTCACTAAGTCACAAATAAAAACCTTCACACTATTTTTCTATTTATGCATTTAAGTTTTCTAATTTTCAAACTATAGAGATGAATAAAATAAATGGAATCAGTATAACCAAAATGATACTAGAAGATAGAGGAATGGATTTTTAAAGATCCAAGATACTTAATAAGTACCTAACTACTGTCTACATGGCCTGCTACGCTTCTCAGCAAGATAAATAAATAAATTGGTTTGTAACGTTTGAAAAAACATAATTTTTTAGGGAGGTCGGTTGTACATTAGCTGTCGAGTGGACTCTTACCCATGGCAAAGTAGAGTAGCACATAATCTGTATGTACAATACCAGATATTTGTAATGGGTGGTTAAAAATGCAAATGGATGTAACAGGAATATCTATCGTACGTGCACCTTGTGTACCTGTAGTAGTATTTACTGAGCAAGTGCATTAAGTGTAATCTGAGTGTGGAAGTGCAGAAACGATAGCAGACAAGTGTACCGTACTGTTTCTGCCAGTAGCCCCACCCGAGAGGTAGTGTGAGAAAATTAGTCTGATTGTGATTCCAATAGATTTTTATCTGCGACCTCACCTCTTCCGTTTTCGCAAAAAATGCAAGGAACTTGTACGGTACTGTGCAAATACTTTCTTTTATCATAAGGACACTGGCAGTTACTTACGGTTCATTATTTATTTATTGTTCGCTGTTTAACACTCAATCAGACAGTACTTAAGCAGACCGTTACATTTTTAAATGAAATTGGAATTCGGTCATTCATGGTAGTCACTTTAATTGTAAATGACATTTTCCTGTCCTTCCTTTTCCTCATTGAAGGCAGAATAGAGCTACGAGCATTATATCCTAGATTTACATAGATCACATGGAGAAGACGAGTTTGTCAGACAGAAATCTAACCTTTCATCTCATTAATCACTTTTGAGTGAGAAGCTTTTGTCGTTTAACTCAGGAAAATATTAAATAGATATCTCGTGTCGTAATCGTTATTCCGTTGTTGGCTTTTAATGTACATTCTATACTGGCGTTACTGATAGTATGTTGCATTCTTAATACGCACATGCATATACAATTAGCAGGTACCTACCTAACTACTACTTTGTGTTTTATGCCATGGATGGTGGGTACCTAGGAATTAATATATTCAGATTGAGGATGAACGCAGCAACGCGCAACGGTCGGACAAATATGTCAAAGCTTTGATTACATTTTAAATGCAGACAATTGTATTCTATACATTTAAATCGCATTGTTGTCTTGTCTTAATGCTGGCAAAGTGTGGGAGGACATTCAACATTCAGTTGACTACATTTTATCTGCAATTTAAAAACTGCCTACAGCATGGGAAATTAAATAGAGATAGCTGAAAAATGTAGTTTCAGGGCTGCACGTTCTTTGCATCTCATGTATTTTGTGATATGCACCGTGTCATGTCATTTCATGGGCCAGAGGGTTTCATCATGCAATAAACAACTGTACAGTACGATACTAAGTCACTGAAAGATAAATATTATGCGTAGATTGTATACTAATTCTTTTTGATCTGCAACTGTACGAGTAAAGAAGGTATCATTTTTATTACTAGTTACATAAATAAAATTCTCAACAATAAAACTACATAATAGTACACATTACTAATTGTAAATTGGATATTCGTGTGGGCAATGAGTGAGAAAGATGGTTGAGACCAATGTGGAATGTGGGGATCTACGTTGTTAAGTGTTACATATTATTGTATTAGGAATCGGCACGACTTGTTCAGTTATTTTCGACTAAAAACAAAAAATTATTTAATATGATGTTGTAATTTTGTTCTCTACTTATTGTAACACAGGTTAACACTTAAAGATAATCTTTATGAGCAAATAAATTAACAAATAATTGATTCATTTCTTTCTGCCGCTACAATTACATGCATACAAAACAAATATTAATACGATTCATGAAAAAATGATGTACCGTAACATTAAGATTTGCATTGGATTGGACACTGTAGCACTGTGGCTTCCTTTACGCTTCTCTCTCCTATCTTCACCACAACATCAATTGAATCAGAATCTTAATGCTTTTAAGATTAACAGTTGTTTTCCTTCGTGATACTTAAAATCGGCAAGTGGAAAGCAAAGAAACAGACTAACATACTTTACTGACGAAGAAAAATTCATGAAAACATTGAAACATATCGTTATGCAGTTCTGGTAACATTGATTTCTACGGAAAAAATCTATAGCAGACCAACGCTATGCTATTGTATAGTAATCTACTAAATACTAATGGCTTATTTAGCTAAGAATTTGTTCTGCTTTTCTTGTATGGACTTTCAAAGTGGAATAAGAAAGCAACTGCCTTTAAAGGTAATGAAATTCGCAGAGGATAATTAATATATCTCGGATAACAAATGTTTAAAATTTACGTAGTGCACTCCAATTTTTAGGCAGATGACAGGTGGTCTTTATCTGACAGGCTTTAATAAATAGCAGTCAACACGGAGCGATCATCTTTCATGAATAGATGTGCCGAATGTGTGCGGATGGGTTTTACAGGGCTTGTTATGCTTGTATGGCGACACAAGTTCTCCGATAAACACTACATCATGTCAATTAAATCAGTCATGTACGCAGATAGATATCACGGTATGTCAACCCACTGACAATAAAATCACAAACTGATTACTGTAAGCTTTCCTGTAGTCTTGCACGCGCGCCTAGAGCATGAAATGAACAGTTCATATATAATCATATAATCTTTTTGATTCCACAACTGTTTCACAAACAATCAGGTAGTTCCTTACCTATCGTTGTTTTACATTATAAACTAAAGGAATGAAAGAATGAAACCTGGTGAATTAGATTTAGTAGATATAGTTGAGTCGGTCGAGATGGCATACTATATGCTTAGTACCATGGTGCGTTCTATACGGTATAAAACTAAAAGCATGTAACTAATAAATGTGTTTCAGATTTAGTATGTGATTAAAACGCTTTGTGAATAACTACATCCTTATTTATTTCCTATTTATACGTCTGAGACTGACTCAGCCTTTTATTAAGATTTTTGTTGTCTTACATGCGTCATTATGTGCCATTATGCTAGCAATTCTATTATATCTCAGTGGGCATATCATAGCCGGTAGCTAAATACTACATAAGTAGCTGCCTATAATAGTTTCCCAACAAATCTACTTATAATATATCCTCAAACTATACTACATACATCACACAGCGAAACGCTAACAATAAGAACGGCAATTTATAAGTTCAGCATGTACAGTAAGGCAATTACTAATATTATTAAAACTAATAATAATAACTGCATATCTACAATAAGCCAAAAAAATAACTTTTGCGACTTATTTATCAGTAGAGCAATAGACTACTACTACTTATGAGTATCTACATAGCTATGAATTTGTGTTTGCATTGGTGTAGTACTTAATCGTCAGACCACTTATCTTTATAGCCAACAGCCATGTCTACAATTTTAATATTATTATTATCATATATTTGCACTAGATGCATAAACGTAAATAGCTATGCATAAATAATGTTTTTTGATGAACTGATTACGAATAAAAATTGCAAATCTATGTGACTACCGGTTACATATGAGAACATAATTCATATTCATTACTCAAAGAATATTGTATCATTTGACTTGTGTCATTTCACATTTCTTTCTACATACTACCCAAAGAACTCCTTCGATGCAAATACATATTTAGATCAAAAGATTGTCAGTCAAGTCCTGAAGATACTAAAGAACCTTCTCATGGAATACAATGCACTATGCTATACTTGTCAGTAGAATCTAGTCAATCAGTACCTGCATTATAATATATGAGTACAAGTGCAAATATTGCCGAGATTTGCATATCTCCATTATATGATGTAAATACATAATCAAATAGCTATTCATCAAGTTGCACTGTATTTATGAATGATCCACCTACGAGCAGTAGTTTTATCGTGCAAGTTTCACGTTCTCACAGCCACCACATACCTAGACGAGCTACCCACACACAGTACTTTGTTAAATTACACCAAGAACTATGTATCTATCACAATGCATGAATCTAATGACACTAAAAAATATTTATCACAAACAGTTAAGCAAAGTATGTGCAATCAGTTGAATTAAAGGTAAAGAGAAGTTACTAATGGTTTCTGATTGTCTGGGGAAGTTATTTATTATCCGAGTCAAGAAATACATTCACTTATAAAACAAACTAATAATAATTCACACCAGGAGTAATTAAAGGGGGCAGGACAATCGTCCCCGAGATGTTCAGAATATAAGCAGTTTCCAAATGATAAAACAATAAATTAGAAAAGGCAAAGCAAATAAAATCAACTAGTTTGAGAGAAATAAAATTCTGCACTTGACGTAAGGGACAGTGGGAATGCAATCTTCGCTGCGATGTTCTCCCGAGAAATTTAGCAAACAATTCATAACTTTTAATTACCTCGTGTGAGAACGTTAAGTAAGGGAATAATATAAATAAATAAGGATTCAAAGGAATAGGAATGTGGGAACGCTAGGATTTCATCTTATCTCCTTTTGTCACGTTCTCATTAAAGAGCATAGAGCGGTGAGTTAGCGAATAATAGCCTTAGTAGTATGATTTGCATTTGATAGAGTCTGAGTGAACTAGTGAGTGCATGTAACTTATAAGTAGGAGACCGCACCTGTCTGACAGACAAATCGACAGTGCATACACAGAGAAGATGCATGCCCAGATACAGAGAGATAGAAGCACACGCAACTGAATATCCGAGCTATAGGGTACCCAACCAGCTATAGGAGGGTACCCAACCAACTGAGTAAACTCCTGATACCTAAAACAATAACACAATGTCTGTAGCGCAATAATGTTTCTCTCGCATCGTTACGAATTCGTAATTCAGCACGAAAGCTCTTTAGGCCACCAAATAAGAGTGCAGTGCATTGTTGATATGTCAAAAATATTCTCACTAAACTTAACAATCAACTCTCAGTGGGTAACCAGAGCCAGAGCGAATGAGATCTTCTGTCAATGATTTTCCAAACGCTCCATGCGAACTCCTTATTATTATGGTAGCGAAAAATGCATTTAACTAGATAAAATATGTGATCTTTTCTGTGTGTGTAACTTGAGACGCCTCGTTTCACCTCCATTACCTCTATTTATCTTCTTTCCATTCTATTGCTCCCTACAATCACAAATACTACTAAATATTTATATCATTCCTCACAGAGTATTTATGTACCTGCAAATCGTATCAAGAACCGTATCTTTTAATTACACACGTTTTCTAATTTATCTATCTTCTACGGTATGTTCTAATAACTACGTATGTAATAATAAGGACTTTTATTGTTCTGACGGAATAAAATTATCAAGATCCCTAGTGACTAGATATAGACGTTACTTTTGTATTCTCTTGTACGTTTCTCCACATCTGCAGACTTGATTGAGCAACATGCGAATGCAAATAGCAATACACTTGCTAAACTCTCTGCACTATTACTAAATTAGTCGGCATTTATCTGCCCCTCTAAAATGCAAATAATCTTAGATAGAAATGATAAGATAAATCACCTTCTCATAGATTCAGCTAGTCCATCAGAGTACACGAAAGAGAAACACTCATCATGTACACACGTATTTGGTTGTAGCTTCTATCCCTTACGAAAACATTTTTCTCGTCATCCGATAAAATGTAGCACTGCTTGGTCTCAAGCCCACAAAATAATACTGCGCACAGGTAAAAGCTGTCCACTAGTCTCAACTCTCATCAATGCCAACCTCCTCTCGCACTAAAACTAATAATACTAAGACCACGAAGACTCTATGCAAAACACGGGTGAAAAATATCACAATTTCTCTCGATCTAAAAATACATTGTCGAGGATAACTGGTTGGACCATTGAGGCGAGGCAGATCCAAGGTAGCTGTATACGAAACACCGAATTGTATGGTCTGATGAGTATACAGAAGTTGAAAATCAGAGTTTTGAAAATTAGTAGTTCAGTTGACTGTGGAGTTGAGTAGAGTTCAGGCAGCACGACGTGTGTGAGGTGTTACGTTAGGAGATTCAGGTTAATATCAATGAGTAGTTAGGTGGTTCTGATGGTTATACTTATTAATCTTAATGCCTACCTACGAGAGTGGCTATACTAAACGTTTACCTGTGGATCTAGTTATTCCGTGATTGCTGCATGCGTCGTTTTGTTTTCTTGCACTGCACAATAAATATCCAACTCCACTAACTACTTACTTAGTTGTAGCATTTAGTAGCGTACAAGCGATTGTATTAGCTCTCTTCATAATACAATCTCGCAAAAAGAGATCTGACTGATCTGGCCGATACTGAGACTGACAATGAGTGAGCTAAGAACGTAAACGTAACACAACTAACTAACTCCCCAGTCTAACTGACTTTTAACTTAACAATATATAGTAAGCTAGGCAAAACTACAGAATCCAGTTCTGCTGACCTACTGTCGACTCTTGCTCCAATCAAACTCCAACAACTCTTAAGGTAGACGCTCTGCTCCTTAACTCCCTATACACTATGTGAATTTAGTTTTATTAATCTCTATGCACTGCCTCGGCGTGGTCAGCTACCACCAAAGATATACTGAGCCCTCTGACTAAACTCCTTCACGTTTTATTAGCTCAAACAACTCCACATAAAACTGAGACTTACTAACCACCGACCGAGCACCATTCAACAACTATATGCTCATTCTTATAAGAATTATTCTTCTTATGAGACAGACAGGTAACTAAACTCTACCTCCATTTACTACAGACTGAACTGCAACACTCTACAAATATTTACCATAATAATAATAATATTACTTTATTGCCGTTTTAAGGCTCCATCCTTTTAAACCTTTTTAAACAACGTATTTTTATCTTGCAGTAATAAATGCACGAATTTACTATATATGGCTATAGCGCTATGTCTATGGATTGCATAGCTCTATGTCTATGGATTGCTTGCCACAAAGCAACGCAGCCAACAATCCAAACGTTACTGAATTATAACGTCCCGAGTCTCTCTCTCCTCCACAACAAATTCAATTGAGCGACTTCACTACTCACTTCAATGCTCCGAGCAACATAATGTATTCAACAATCTAACCAAAAGCAAGTACAGTACCTGCCGAGGAGCAAGTGAGACAAATATCCTCTATAACCTCCCATCTAACAACAAAGTAAGCTCCGGCTCAGGTGGACGTGGACAACAGGTGCATTTTAGAGGTGGGACTAATCCACAATTATATTCAACCCGTACACATTTTATTACATTCCTGCAAGAACCTCTAAAACTCGGGTAGGCGCCTTTCTCAAGTAATTACGCCTTGTCCAATTTATGCATGTGAAAATTTATGCCACTGCAACTTGCATAAATACAGACATGCATATGAGCAACATAAAATTTCTTAGCTTCAAGAATGCTTAAACGTGTATGCTACTTTAAAATTGTGAAATTGAAAAAGGTTTTTAATATTCCAATAATAATGGAGTAAATTATATTGCAGAATGCAGAGTGTTAGTCCTGGATTTGAAAAAGTCATGCATAGTCAACCTTTGTGTAATCTTGAACCTCAAAATGCATCCGCTGCCCGTCTCTAAGAGGCAAATAGGGAGATTATAGCTACACAGGTAGGCAGACAAGGCACGGAATCTTACTCGCACAATGCAATCAGAACTTAATATAGTCAGAATAGTGTATAAGACAGACAGAGCCCCACGCACGGAATTCACAATCAAAAACATACTATTCATACAATTACCATATCCAGTACCAACATTAGATCCGGAATACTTGGCTATATTATATACAGAACACAGGGCAAACTAACAATGAGATTTCTTCACTCGCTAAAGAGATCTTCTTCTCCGATTCTTTATACAACTATGTATTGTATCTTAGAGCTCAGTTAGTAAATATATCTCATTGGTGTTATGCCACTATACTTCAATATTACATTACTGCATACCTAAATCACCCAACTAGGTATTTGATACTTAGCTACAAGATACAATTACGTGTTGTAGTATGTAGTTGGAGGTACATTATTGCAATTTCTTTTCCATATAATATTATGATGATAGTGTAGGTGATATGGTTCGATTTCCTAAATGTTATAAGAGAGTTAATAAAATAAATAGTCAAATGAAAGGATTTTGATATTATAGTGAGCGAAAAGGTGGATATGGTTCGATTTCCTAAATGTTATAAGAGAGTTAATAAAATAAATAGTCAAATGAAAGGATTTTGATATTTTAGTGAGCGAAGGATCTCTTTTATTAAGCTTCTAAAAGATTTGGAAATGAAAGAGAGAGGAAGAGAAGTGAGCGAGTGGAAGGACGGCCAGGAACTCTGACGAAAGAGAAAGTGTAATCTTGTATTATATGATTCTCTTCTGCCGATTCAGTTTAGGTCGTTTTGCGTCGGGTCGGAGACGGAGGGGAAAGGATATTTCATAGTTATTGTACATATACATAATATTACACCCGCATACAGTATATCATCTATATAACAATAATGTCAGTTCTTTCTCTTACACTCCGTTCCGTTACATTCACATACATAATACTGTTTGTACAATTATAGAGGATTATCCTCAAGCATATTTAACGATATATATTGCTTACGTACCAACCGAAACTATGTACTAAAATGTATCGATCCACAATAGGTAGGCACAGACTGCAATGCAGTAGACAGAGTTTTATAGAGCTACGTACGTTTTTGTTTATTTGTTCACAGTCCCTATTATTTTTATATCTCTGTATTGGTGCACAATAGGAGCAGAGTCGACTGCCTCAATTTATCGAAAGGTTTGTTGTTCGGAACAAGTTTAGCTAGATATTCGGTATGAGGTTCTGTAAAATATTCCACAAAATATTATTTAACATCCTTCAAACTTGCATCGAGTCACCAATGCGTAGTGAAAAAGTGGCTACATATATATCTCACGATTAATAATCGTGCAACTATATACCACTCCTTTGTATTTAGTCCGCATTTTTAGAATTTAGGTCTGCAAATGTCCGATATTGCATAAAATTTAAGTATCAACAATACTATAATCAAACATACCTGCGATTACAAATCCCCTACTTCGCAGTTAACTTCGAATACAAACTGGTTGAAACTTTTTCTGTTCCTGCTTTATTGACATTTATGCGATCATTCATTTACTATTCCTTCTTGGCTCTTGTTTCCATTACGAATTACTATGCCCAATAAAATACTACTTCTACTTCAAATCAATGTTTCTCTAGCCAATGCATTGGTTTATTGATGTAATGGCAGTAAGGCCTAGTATAGTGGCTGGCTAAAATCTTTGTTCACTAATGGCTAAAATGATTTGCAATTGCTAAAAAGGAAAATTAGCTCAAGTTGGTCCAATTTTTGTCAAATAATTGCAGTAAAATTGGTTTTTAAGTGTTCTGAAACGGGTCAAGTAAATCCAATTAAATCACTTAAAGTTCAAAGTAATTAGGGGCTACCTTTTGGGGAATGAACGTTGTGGTAAATAGCACAGGCGTATAAAGAATCGAGTATTGGCAAGGGCTGATATTTTATATATTTAATATTGAAAAATTTAGAACATTTTGGCCAAAAATGGCATAAAAATCACATTTTTTTGATATTTTGAGAAAAAATCTATTCTGAATTTTGAAGTGGAAGCCTCAGTCCGGATAAATATGCTTTTGTGTGGTAGGGCAGTTTTGACCCCTACGTCATTTGGTACCTTTTTAGGCCATTGTAAGGCAGTTGGCTGGCTAAAATCTTAAAAAGCCGGCTAAAATAAAACACTGCTTCAAATGCATGTAACCATATCAAAGTTTTTATTTTAGTGCTGCCAGTCGCGTGTAAGAAATGATTAGCCGACACAGATTCCTTTATTGTCACTGCTGAACTGCGAATATTGTTGTACTCAATATTGTTGTAAGCAATTTCAATGGGAGATTTGTTTGTTCACAAAATACTCGTTTTCTATCATTTCTTTGGGTGTAATAACTTAATAACTTTTATTTTCATATTTCCTATTTACTTGAAATCTGACGTTGCAGTTCCACCTTGACTGAGGGTGTTGATTACATTACTAGTAGGGGCCTATCACCATTGACATTCCCTCGTGTACACAATGCATTGCATTGGAAGCTACTTGATGATTGATTATAATAATGCAGTAGATACCTACACATTTGCGCTTCAGAACAACAAATAGGCTGGCTGTCGTTTCCCCTTTCCCCACACTATTTGCTGATTAAAAGTCTGCACTGAATGTTAGATAGTAGTAACTGCCGATGATTTTCTAATTAAGTAGGAGGGAATAATTACTACTATCAAGGGAAGAGGCAGATTGACTGTAACACAAACAATGAACTGATTCGATTTCATTCAATAGCTATGCCCACGTATTGAGTAGGTATGTAAAATTTTACTTTTTAATAATAATTATATGTACCAGAGTTTCAGATATTCCCATTTCCCACTCTCTTTAGTTGGACACCTGGGAAATATTAGAAATTATGAAAAATGAAGCCAAAAATTTCGGATTTTGGCCCAATTTTTGCTATAGTTCCCACTATTTTTTACACTTCCCATTTCCCACCCCATTTAGTTGGCCACATTTCCCAATGGGAAATTTCCTGCTGTGATATTTCCTAGTCGAAACCTTGATTTGCACACTGAAAAACCATAGTTCCGATACATATCTGTAATTGTACATTTTATTATCGAGCTTCATTATTTGGCGACACTTTCTCTATAATTAGTACTTAGCATTGTGCACGTTGAGATTTGTTCCTTTGCATTGTTATATAGATAATAAGTGCCAACTTCCCATAATCCCAGATGCAAGTGTTTGTATCAACATAAATAAAGTACCTATACACGAGAACGACCACACCATTAAGCCAATTTTAGCTAAGTTGTAGTAGTCGGAATTACTCTGAAATAGTTACGTGGACGGATACTTCCCTTGGGTTACTCATCTTTTGGAAATTAACTTCTTTCATATCCTTCTACATGAAAGCAGCCTTCTACATGAAAAGTGGAAATTGGTTGTACAAACGCAACTATGTCCAAGGTTTTGAAAGCCATTAATAATTAATTGCAATCTTACCTTACTTCGGGTGGCAGATTTCGCTACACGTTCATTTGGATTTTGGTATGGACATGCAGATGCAGACTGGCAGTGTTTAACGTTAGCAGTGGAGGCAGAGCTGGATACAGACAGAACTGTTTTTTGCAAGGATTCAATGCGTCTTTCCTTTGATTTCAGCTCCACCAACTGAAATATAAATAAATTTAAACGTGTTGAGAAGAAGGAAACCACCTTATAACCGCACTCTCATGATAACGCTAATTTATGTTCTGGGAATCCTAAAAGAGAAAATCAGCATCTAAAAACATCTTTAAAAAGAAATTTTTAAAGGCGTAAATAATTTTTCGTCACTAAATTTCAGCATAACATAACACAGATATGTAGCTTTGATTTCAGCTTATACTAACGGCACCGATAATTGTAATGTAATTATTAATGTTTAAGTACGTTTAATCTATAATAATACTAGCTACAGTACATTAGTATAGGTTTCATGAGATCCACATTACAAGCCTGTTGACAACAGAAAATTTATTACCAGTCGAGTGAGCTGTTTTTGAAAATCCTGCTTGAGTTTCTCCAGATAGAGGTGATAAGAGTCTTCATAGTGCTGTCTCTCAGCAAATCGTTTTTTGTCCGCTTCACGTTTTACCTGCTCATTTTGGAAAAGATATTACAAGTTGAGGAAAATGAAAGATACCTGTCATCATTATCCATATCAATATAGATTATCACAAGCAGTGGTAAGGAATTTCTCTAATGGTTATGCTAATAAACAAATCAATACGTTTTTCTGCGTTAGTTTATTAGACCAACATGTTCCCAGATCGAAATACTATAAGTATGTAGGTAGGAGTGTACTATGCCACGTTATAACGAATATTTTACTGCCCATCTATGACATTTACAAGAATTTTGTGAAAGAAAATAATTCGTGCAAGCAAACACTGCTGTACAAACTGTACATACTGTATTGATACGAAATGCCCATTATCCATTAAGGATTAAGGAGTTAATATAGAACATTTAAAAGAAACGATAAGATTTGATTTCTCGAGATAATTGTTTAAATTAATGGGTACATTGATTTTATTTTAAAATGCTTTTAAGCATAACCATCCAATGTTTGATAATTAAAATTGAATACACAATTTAGGGGGCATTATCATATAATATCATATAACAAGTAAGCGTCCATCGCATATTCATTCGACCTCAATGTAATAATATTCATAGAAATGGGAATCAATACTAATACTACAATATCTAGTTAATTAATGTTCATGTGACATTTTAATTTGATTAAAATTGACGATTATTAAAATAATATAATGTTGATCTTTGGTTGACAACGAAATAAAAGTTGCAGTTATAATTTATCAGGCTGTTAGTTATTTTATTTTACAAGTAAAGGCGTTTGATTAGGGCAATGTGGGAATTGAAAGACAGAAGTACCCTCTGCGTGTGGGTGAACAGTAAGTGCAGTTGATTGTCCTTCTTGTGAACCAATTTCATTAATTCAGATCGGAAGTTCTTTTCTAACTGCCCCTTTTGGTTTTCAAGAGCTCTGTTCAACTCGACTTGCAATCTACACACATAATAAGATTTGCAATGTCAGTACATATATACTTCTTGAATTGGGTATAGTGTATATTTACTTATTTTCATGCCTAAAATAATGGAAATGCAAAAACCAATTTGATGATATATTGGTTCTGATTTACCTTTTTATAAAAACATTTGGATAAAGCATATAGTCTCAAATTCTGAATTTATTTTTCTGCAATTCGAAAAGGATTCTGTTTCCACCTTGTAAATATCAAAAGTCCAGAAATGGTATGTTTCGCAAATATAATCTTCAATCTATTACATTAAGTAAGCATAACGGAGTCTAGTGTTGACCGAATTATTACAATTATGCAATATGAGATGCTAATGGGAACTGCAGCAGAGCTGAGCTTTTTGCTGGTCCGTCTTCTAAAGATAATGATCAGGCAATGAGAAAGTATTGGGAACATGACACATCTACCTGATTCTAAGTGTGTCAGTCAATACAATACAATACTCCCAAAAGTTCGTTATTTATTGTATTCAACTCGGTAAACTAGGCGACTAACTCATATTAAGAAGCATTGATTTTTCCTTCTAGTGAGTATGTAATAAAAGAATATTTTAACGTTGCCGATGTTGGTATTGAGGTTTGTTAGTGTTGCGCTTGCTGGCAGCCGTGATCATTAAGATTTTTTCTATCTCGATATGTCGGCATTCTCGGCATGAAAGAAAAAACTAGGAAATCTGCTATATTTAGTGCTCTTCGAATTAAAGGCTTAGAAATAGTTACAAACGGATGCAGGTACAAAGCGAAGATTGGTTTCCCATCTTTCGTTTTGTAAGGATCAATAATAGCAAAAACTGAAAAGGACGGGCGGTAAAAACGGGATCTCTTGATGCGCAGATTTCCATGTAGATTCTTTTGTGAAACAGTCTAAATATAAATCGGAAACAACTTTCTTCTAATCTGGGATAAATTACTGGCTTTGCGTTCTATATGGAAAGATTCAAAAAAGATTCATTTCATGCTTTATGTAATGTGAAAGTATATATGCACACATAACATCCCATTATCCACTTCTACATTTACCAACGTCATACAGAGATATACTAACCAATCGTCCTACAATAACAAAACAGTGTAAAAATAGAGTATTACACAAGACGTATTAATTATGTTGATGACATCCTCTTTTGCGACGGATTTAGTCTTTGAGATTTTTAATACCTACTTGATTGGCCTCCCTACTTTTCTGCTTCTGCTACATAAGTACGAATATATTTCTTTCTACTTGTATCAAGACACTGGATGGCAGGATACGTTCTAAATAAAGATTGTGATGACCTTTAAAGATCCACCTTTTATTTAATCTTCTCTACAAAACTGTATTTAAGTAATTTTCGCAATTATTTATTTAAATTTAGTTCTATTGATGCTTTCAATAGAATCATTCCACCTCATACTTGTAAAGAAATACATTTTCTGTCATTCTAAATCACTCTCAATGTACAAATGCAAATGAGAAATAATATATTTTGTTTTCTTGCAATCCCGAGCGGTTCCTTATCTAATATTTATGGCATCAACTTAATGCTCATCTTTATATCGCTGATATCCATGATACGAAAATGAAAAGACATATTTTTGCGAATTAATTCCCAATGGCTATAATATTATTTTTAGTCAAGTAGTCATGAAAAAGAACCTTGTTTTCAAATCATTCATGGCGTGTTGGTACTTCTTGATGTCTTCTTCTCTGACAGCTTTCAATTCGTACTCCCCTTCCTTTCTTAGGCTTTTGCATAAACGCCTTTCGCCCTCCAAATGTTGCCGAAGATTGGTAGCGTGTTTCTCCAAACGCTGATTAACCAACTTCAATGATCTTGCTTCGTGTTCTAATTGCTGATTTGTCATTCGCAATAAACGAATTTCTTCGTCCCCCATTGTTGAACCAAACAACCTCCCAAATCCAAAACAGTCCCAAGTAGGTCGTTCCTATAAAAATTATCACAATCATATTATGAATTTACTGGCATACATATCACTTAGTTTCCATTCCAGCATATTTATAATCAAAATATTAATTTTTGACGAATTTATAAAATGAATGAACCTTTTCTTAAATTATCTTGTAAGTGTGAAGGGAGAAATTTAATTATCTTACTCTAATTAGGTATTTAAGTCATTTAATCATTGAAATTACTTCGTCTGTAGGCCAACTTCAATTGAAGCAGTCAATTAAATTTAAGCAATTGCAAGCTTTAATATTTATACAACAATACCTACATATTACTATTTTTGTCAAACTAAATTAGAAACAACAAAAACTTTTATGAATTTTTCACGCATGCAAAAAGTACAAATTTACAAATTTAATGGCTTTATTTAGTACCTAATATGTAAAAGCAGACATATAAGGCAAAATGCGAAATCTTAATGCATATTAGATGGCATTATTTTATTTACCACCTTGGGAAAATATTCATACTTAGTAGATTTTATATCCACAATGTCAATGTCCCTGTCGCCATGCGGTTAGTACACGGAGGTGTTGCTTTATCTCTCTAAACAATAATTAACGTCATGCTTGACTTGAATTTTGGACTGATAAATGTAGTTTGGTAAATATTACTATAAGCAGTGACAATTGATCAGCATTAGTCGTGTGTTAAATGTAGGTTATTCTATTCTATGGGATGACTAAGACTATGTAGCTGAAGGATTATCATTTGCATGCATTTCGGATAACTAGCTAATGACACAGAAACTGCAATCCCTAATACAAATGTATTTATTAACACAATCCACATCACACTTAGTGACACGGACGGCTGCAGAATAGTGCACTACTACAAAGTTACTGTTACAAATAATACAAAGGAAGTGACAAGGGAAGAGTTAAATTATGCCGTTGTGTTGCTGCATTGCCTTATTTGGATTAAATTAAGATGAGATTGAGACGAACAGTAAAAAAAAATCTTTGTCTTACCATACATACCACTCTATTATTGTAATTTGTGCTTCAAGTCATTTTGCTATTATTAGTTTCATTCAGCTACGTTTATTTCTCTTCGATACTTATTTGGACGTGTACATAACAACATTCATTGCTGCAATGTCACGTTCACACTTTTCAGCAGGAGAATAAAAAGTGGATTGATGGAAATTTTATTAGTACAATGGCCTTAGTACTTATTTCTCTAGTCTCTATTTACTTACTAAAAATAACTCACAACAAATGCCTGGCTTGGCCATAAATAATATACGACAAGAAACAAACTTCATCCCACTAAGTTTTTTGAATTTATTTTTCCCTATTAACCCACCATAAACAATTCAGCAAGTTAACATCTTTACCAACATTTAAAGAGTAAAATTCCAAAAAATTAATAAGGACACTATTTTCACCAAAAAAGACAGTTCCCGTGCAAAAGTTTTCATATTATATACACGGAACTTGAATGCAATTTGGGGATTAATTGGAACTGCAGATTGTCTGCTCTTGCTAGCAAAAGGCAAAACACCGAGAAATGCCTTGACTAGAAATGAAAGAACAGTTATAAATTGAAAAACAAAAAAATTATGGTCGAATAAATACGTAAACCTTGTATTTGAGTATTTTTAATGTAAAATGTTGGGAAAAATAGCGGGACTCTGTTGTAGACAGGCCTTGGGCCATTTTTAAGACTATGACTGATGGCTCAAGTCCTACATTTATGATTCAGTATTAAATGACTAAAATAAACATGACAGAATGACAGATAATGTACTGGCACTGGACACGTTTTAGAGATAAATTGTCACAGAACTGTATTTAACGTTGAGTGAAGAAATATTTTGTGTGTGAGATTCATAAACGAGATGTGCACTACATTATGCAAACTATTGTCTGTAAATAAGGTTGGCTACTTTCTTAGCATCTTTATCTAATTGTAAATTCTGTTTTGGAAGTCGGGCTGATCTAAAACCGTTAGTAAGAGATTCTATAGAATGAGATACAACGAGGAAACCAAACCCAAACATTGCCAATTTAGTGAGATGGTTGGTTGACTTCTTGTGCCAGGGATTAGAATAACTAGATACAACAAATCTTTTTCATATGTACCATTACATACATAGACCTAGCATATCCCATCCGTGCTCTGCTAAAACTACGATCTACTTTTCTGTGGAGATCTTGCCTTATATTGGTACATACATACATTATGTGCCTATTTAGTTTTCGTTCCCTTTGTGCCGTACTTTTTCTTTGCTGTTCAAAAAGGGACATGTTTACGGATGCGATGTGACAATAATAGTACAAATGCTTTGGCACCCTCGTCAAACACCAACAAAACTCCAAAATCTTGACGTCAGACTCAAATAAGAATTGAACATCTTTGACAGAAGACTTTCACTACTTTTTGTTCACAACTTATCTCGTTACGATCGCTATGCAATAACTACTTGATCATTCTAACATTTGTAACATATTGCACAAACACACAAAGATAATTTTAAATTATTTCTATTTTCTATGCGATGAACATCGGTCTATATGAACGACATAATTTCCGCACTAAGGAATGTAAAGATAGAGATCTATACTACGATTACTATATCTACTCTATATTACTATTTTCTATATCGTTGCAAGAAAGCTGGAAATTATTTTAGTTACTGCAATACCTATCCATTCAACATATATAAAGTGTCTCAGTAGGTTTACTGCTGGTTTACTTTTATAATAAATTACAGATGCAAATGATATTTAAAA
>JABASH010002461.1:0-20048 GCA_019776445.1 Tomocerus maximus
AATTGGCTGGACAATCCATTTCATATGTGTAGCCATTTGAGCATGAAATGAATTTGTTGCAAATTGTTGGATGATTATAATTTCCATTTTCTTTCCCCACGCAGTTGAATATACTGCTTGATATAGTATTACTAGTATTAATATTAATACTAGTATTATTACTATTATTTGTATTAATATTGATATTAATAATACTAGTATTAATTGGAAGAATTCTTGCTCCTAGATTCAAAAATTCACAAAATTATATCACCAGAGTTAGTAAAATTATCGCTGACATTGAAACTTTGTTATAGCTTCATGTTATTGGGACGTAAGACGTAATTGCTTTCTAAATGGTAAAATCAATTTCAGTTGATATTGGTAAGTAACAAGTAACTAATAGCGTATTAGAACTTTTAGAAGTTATGGTCTAAGTCTACTAAAGTATCGGTTCCCGAAATGCCTTGCCCGTAAGTATATGTTTGGTTTTTAATATTATTTACCTTGAGCTCCTAAAACACTGAAGAATAGTGCTAGCAATGATATTTTTAGAGCCATTGTAATATATTTTGACTGTATGAAACAGGTTTTTTGAGCGAATAGGAGTTTAGATTTTGCTGAATTTGTAATTAGTGTGGTAACGGTGGAATCGCTTCCACTGCTTTCCGGTCGCGGTCTAAGGTTAAACCTGGACAATGGACTTACGCTTTTATAGGTAGTGCTTTAAGGTGTCAACGTCAACGATGATATGACGATATGCAAATCCTATGTTTTATTGTTATTATTACCCTCCTAAGGTCATTAGGATATCAGCTAACGTATTATGTTTCAAGAATGCATTTGTTTTAAATTCTTATGCCTTTTATAGTCGGGGCTCCACGACGTAATCATGGAAGGATAATGCCGTGATTGCATATTTATAGTTAAAACAAGTTTTAAATGAAAGTGAAAATCTTCACTTTTGGATCATTGAAATATTTCAATAACTCAGAAAGTGAAGAACTTCACTTTAGCGTCATAATAACTTCATAAAACCCAAACTACAAATTTGAAAAGTGAAAAATTTCACTTTAACTTCACGATAACTTCGTGAATCCTGTACTATAAACTAGGCATTAGTGCAAATACAAATACCTTTTTATTATTTCAGGAGAATATTTTCGCTGTAAACTGATATCACATTCACATTGTTCGGATCAGATGATGATCGGTTGATTCATCATCATTTCATCATATTTAAATTAATTCATCATAATAATAAGTCTGCAATTAGACATTAGTATAGCAAAAGACGATGTTCCATTCATAGTCAACACTCTGAAATAAATATGTGCAAAAATACAGACAGTGGCCTATATGGACCTATTTGTAGAATTGTATGCTTTCTGTAACTATCTATAATGTGCATATTAAATGACTTATTGTTATTATGCAATGCAACATTATGTCAAAAAGCAAACATCATAATTATAAATGCATATGCTAACCGCAATAGATATTTTCTACATTTGTGAAAAGTTTGAACCAGACATGCTTCCACCTTTGAACATATTAATTCAGCTGTCTTTCAATATCCAAATCCTGTAAGCAAACACTTAGAATAGAGTGTATTAGTATGCTATTTATGAATTATGATCCACATTTCCTTAAAATAACCTCGAAAGTGAGATATATTTATTTAAGTAGTTCACACTTCACAGTCCATATTATACACTTTTACAACTAATTCAAACCAATTCATGAAACATAAAACTACTTTGCTTAAAACATGACTAATACCATCTAATACATTTCTACGCATTCGTAATTTGTACAAAATATTGGCTGGCAGATATTATATAGGTATCCATTCCATAATCCACAAAATGGCGATGCTAAAAAGTATAATTTATGGACATACTATTTTTAGTATGATGTATATATACCCAAAAATAAGTATGAAGATTATGGTTTGAAGAAATACTTTGATATGTGTATTACTGTAACGTAATTCACAGGTAATTCACATATAAAAGTATTTCTCAATGGTATTCTTTCAAATTTTTAGATTTATCGAAATCTCCTTTGTATTATCGGAATCACCTCTTGCAATTGTCGAAATTCACTTGTCGAATTCTCTTACAACCGAATATGTACGCAAGTAAAGGATGAGATTTGAATAAAATACAATTTTATTACAAAAAGCAAGTGATTAAGGGAATATTTGTGATGGATTAAATCTATTTTTGACTGATTTGTTACGTGAAAAGAGAGAGTTAGATGAATGACTCTGCAATTAAAATGTATTGTTATGATAAGTGGTTGACGATAACCAAAGCCAACCAAATGTTTATGGTTTTACTCTTTGTTTTACTATGCTATGATTTAATTACTCATTGTATCAATTTGTATCTGATCTTTATCTGTATGAAATATAATTTTGACGAGTTTATATTATCAAAACTTTTGGTAAAATATTTCATATTGATCGACACAACGACTAATGCAGATCAGATGTCCAATTCAATTAGCAGTTATTTACCTTTTGGTTGGGCCATCAGTAATTAATGCACTCATGCAGATTTCGACTGTTGTGTTACACAGGGAATTCAAGTAAATGTGAAAAGATGTATTATCTACAATTTCAGTTAAATCTACTTCACAATTTCACATTACAATTGCAATTCTGTGTGGAAATGTCAATAATGTGCAGTACTGCATCGCTGAATTTTTGAGAATCATGTTTGTTTATGGCTTGTTCCTGTAACTAATCGGTTAATGGATTAATTCTGGAGAACACAAATCATACCGTAGATGAAAGAATGAAACTTTCAATGGATAGTAGAAGGACAGTGTACGGTACGCCAACGGACAATGTAGATAAAATGCTTGTGTTCTTTATATTCATACGGTAATGTCCGTAAAAGGCTTTTTCTTTCTGTGTTGATTTCTATTTTTATGCATGAAGAGGACATTTAGTGCACTATACTAAATTATTTTGCATTCGATAACAGTACACTTTTTGCAATTATTGACGTATGAAATAATTCGGATACAAATAAATAGCGAAGCAAAAAGAGTAAATTCATTTTAGTTTGAGCAAGAGCTAAGTAATAGCAGGTCAGATAATTATGAGAAATCCAAAAGCTCATTTTTTGCTAACGATTGGTGATCGATTCCAAGTAGAGTCCGGAAAATCCTCTAAAGACAATGAAGGCTACTCGTAAAATTGAAATGGTGCTAATTTTTGCATCTGTCCTTGTGACTCAAAGTTCGTCTTTTTGTAAGTCTGCCATACATAATTTCATTTCGAGCTAATTTTTGTTTATTCTTCCGAAAATAATTTGCAACTTTCTAGGGTTTTGGAAACCGCTAATTATCATCAAGAGACCAATCACCACTACAACTACTACCACCAGAGCACCTACAACTGTAGCAACTGTAGCTACGACTGCTGCAGCTACGACTACTACGACCACAACTACGACAACGAGACCTCCTGTAACTGTCCCGACCCTTCCGACTTTTCCCACTATTAATCCCTCACTGTTGTATCCTGGGCAGATTATATTTCCAGGACAGATCATAGGAATCGGTAACACCGGAACTGGCGTCATCAGACCTCCTATAATCATTGGTGGAGGAATTGGAGGAGCAGTTGGCATCAATCAAATTCCTCAGATTCAAACAGGCTTAGGTGGATTTGGAGTTATCGGTCAGCAATTTCCACAGCAAATTCAAGGGGGTTTCGGAGGATTTGGTGGCATTAACCAGCAATTTCCACAGCAGATTCAAGGGGGTTTTGGTGGATTCGGAGGCGTTAGTCAGCAATTTCCACAGCAGATTCAAGGGGGTTTGGGTGGATTCGGAGGTGTTAGTCAGCAATTTCCGCAGCAGATTCAAGGGGGTTTGGGTGGATTCGGAGGTGTTAGTCAGCAATTTCCGCAGCAGATTCAAGGGGGTTTGGGTGGATTTGGTAATGTCAATCAAGGGAATCCACAACTTGGATTTGTCAACCCAGGGTCTCCGAATAATGGGTTCATCGGATTGCCAAATGCACCCGGTAACCCTCAACAAGTCGGGAAAAAATAATGTACAACTCTATTATTTATTTTCTTGCGTTTAGAAAGTGGTATAGGAAAGACATTTGCAACTTGCAACATTTACTTTGCTAAAAATTGTGTAACAGTTAATTAAGTGGGTATTTTTATTGGAAGTTACACCATTTGTACCTCAATAATTATTTTACAGAGTACAGACAGTCCAACTTCATTTATAATCATTGCAAAATTTTAAGTGGTTCTTACAAGATTATATCTATGTTGCTCTATACTTTTTCGAATTTTCCAATACTAATTAGCAATTACTTGTCTGTCTACCTCATTATAAAGCGATATTGTTAGTCAAAATATATTTTGCGTGTTCATTTATAGCTTTCCTTGTCAATTTCCAGATCTTAAGGTAATTCTCATGAAATTTTACCTCATTGCGTAATGTATGCAGCATAACAATACAAGTATAGGATTAAGTGGTATAATAAGTATATTCTTAGTGGTAAATAGTAGCACAGCAAAGTTTGTAAATAATTTTAGACTTTGGTCAATAACAGACTTTACAACAAATTTTAAACACTGAATTTGAAAAATAATATGGAGTTTTTGCTATAGTTTTTACTAAACCTTTCAACTTCACACGATCCTGCTTGCTATAGTGAGTACATACTATACGTGTAATACTCAATCCTCTCTGACTCATTCAATTTCATTCTACTACATTTATGGTACTCTATTGAGTTTTGGTTCATCAAGCAGGTTATTTTCCTATGTCCACATTTATATCCCGTATTTGAGTGTAGTAATATTATGTACATGAAGTTATACATACAGCAGTAGGTTACATACAGTTGTGTCCAACAGCCTTGAATTAATTTTAAAAAGCCATACAACAGCAAACCACTGCTTGCACTATATATGCAATCAAACAGCTATCATGCTTATACTCTATACTCCGTGTCTGAGTATTATTATTCTCAAGTGAACTTTATATATCAATATAGTAACAATATGGATACATACTATACAAGACTGTGTGTCTTGGTCAACATGATTTTATATTGTAATGATGTTAATGTTAGCATGCTAATACTATGTAAATCCTAAATATTACAAACACACAGTATAATAATATATATATCAATCCTGTAGATATAGTTGAAATAAAAATGCTTACTGCATATCATAATGTTGTAAATAATGAGACAAACAATTTTATCATGCATGTAGATTGTATAGGTATAGGTTTTTTCGTTTTTCGTATGTAACCACATAAATATTGTGCTTCAGCATGGGAAGGGATATAGGAGAATGTCTAAACAGTAATTGTACGCGTTATGCAAGAATATAATTTTAAGTGCAGGTTACACGTATTATTCACATAAGTGACCTTATTACGTTTACACTAACACACTGACATGAGACAGAGGTGAAGTCCATCACCAAGTGAAGTTCAATCACCAAAGTTTTACAACTTGACCACATTTACAATACTGCAATATATTCGTGTAAAAGAAAATAATTTTTGTACTTTCCAACGTACAATTACATTTATTACACAATCATTTTCAAGTACATTTAAAGCTCAATCTTATCTATTCATTTTAATCAGAGAATTACTGGAAATTGGAAGTACAGGAATAATTGCGTACGTTAGGACTTTTATACACTGACCAGAACAATAATTATTATAACTGTAGCATTGGTGGTTTATTAAATCAAAGTGGGGTTGTTTATATTTTTTGCAATTATTGTTTAAAAAACAAATAAAATGTCTAAAGACAAAAGAAACAACGTGGTCAACCACAACTACTCGCAAAGGACGTATCAAAGACAAGGATACAGTTCGTTCGAAGATTTCTATCCTTTTTATTTGGGAGAACATTGTAACAAAGTCAACCGAAGACTTCATCTCATCGCTACAACTAATTCAATTGCTATTGCCGCATTTGCTCTTTTGACCGGAATGTACTATTTGCTCCTGGGATCTTTAATTCAGGGATATGCATTAGCTTGGATAGGACATTTCTGTTTTGAGAAAAACAAGCCTGCTACTTTTCAACATCCCATTTATTCCTTGGTACATATTTCGTTTGTTGCTATAAGTCATCTATTTGCAAAAATGTACATTAGTAAATTATCAAAAATATTAATTTGATTTCAGATGGGCGATTTCAGAATGTGGTATGAAGTTGCGAGTGGGAAACGCTCATTTTGACCGACATAGAAATACAATGTCTTACAGTTTCTTCCTAAAATAAAGTCTTACTCTGTTCTCTTGTGCTCTCTGTTACAAAGATCTACATTTACATTTGTATATTCGAATTATTTCTTGCATTTCCTTATTGAATAGGATCACAATTCGGTTAGTTATTGCAGATATTGCGAAAATAAATGCGAACATTAATATATTTAACCTGCTTTAGAGTATTCTACTGTTATTAATGGTAGAAACCGCAAACAAAATGCGGTATACAGGCTTAAAACCCTAAATAGTCTTTAATAATTGAGCTCAGTTTCTTTTCTTCCAAATATTTCATAAATTCTGATTTTCCGCAATGTAATTCTTCAAATGCTTTTGTGAAAACTTGTGCATCGGTCATTTGTTTCTCGATAAGGGATATCTTCTGCCAACTCAACTGACGAACTCTGGTCCAGTACTCATCACAGTCTTCTTCATCTCCCTCAATGCATACGAAACCGGGTTTTCCAGGCATCGAAAATCCTTTCAGGCCTAATTCCGCAGCGGTGTCAATGAGGAATTTTCTTTTGTGCTTATTGTAAATGTGATGGGAATGAATCCAAATTCGACAAACATTTTCCTTATCTGGGATTGAACCTGCATGGACAGTAAAATGAAATCATTTAGCAACCTATTCAGAAATCATAATTATTTTTAGTTTTTTCGGAGCCTGTTACGCCAATATGCACGGCATAACCATTTCATAACGCAGAAAATTCCTATCTGAACATTATACACAGATATTATGAGATCTGAAAAAATAGAAGCTTTTTGTTATTATCGGATGATAAAATAATTTAATTCTTACCACTACTAGAACTGAAATTTACTTTTCCTGCAAATGCTTCCGATAATTCGGTGTCATCGCTTAAATTTTCTATTTCTTCATTGATGTAACTTATAATTGAGAGCATATCACAATCTGCAGACTCAGTAATTTTAGCTGTCACAAGCTGATTGATTTTCTGTTCTTTTTCTTTGTTGTTAATTCCTTGTCCCTTCACTCTGCAAAACGCAGACAACCGTTCCTTCTCTGGATATCCTGAAGGAATCATAAAATCAATTTCTAAAGTATTATTTAATTTACAAGTGACACAGATAGATGAACTAGAAATATCTTTCTTCCAAGATTCAGGAAAATCCGATTCTATTTCTCCGTTGCAAAAGCTATCAATTAGAACTTCAATATCTGGATCGTGAAATCGGATTTGCTCACGATCGTACATGGAAATTAACAGCTGTAACTCGTTTAATACAGTTTCGCACATTTTGTTACAGCTAAAAGTTCAAGCTAAATGACTTGATGGACAAAGTAAGTCCGTTCGAAAATGTTACAATCACAGCTGCAATTTATTTTGATGAGAATTGAATTAGAAATTCTTGAATGTAAAAATTTTTTCGTGTGTGTGTGTTACGTGTGTTGTACCAAATTAATATTCATGTATATATTTGACTTTAGCTCAACTCAATCCCATATCTGGAAATAGTCACTTCAAATGCATTTCAACGTTCCTCAATTTCTCCACCCGGCATGTACTA
Source organism: Tomocerus maximus (assembly GCA_019776445.1). Lineage (NCBI taxonomy): Eukaryota > Metazoa > Arthropoda > Collembola > Entomobryomorpha > Tomoceridae > Tomocerus > Tomocerus maximus. The sequence continues at coordinate 7,795 of JABASH010002461.1, forward strand.
TGCCGCACGCGTAAAAATTCGTCATAATATCTTCAGTTTTATAAAGAAAATCTGCTAACCCGTTATGTTGTGGGATTCCTGATAACTGCCAGTACTCCGATAACCATATTTTCTCTTAATTTTTAATGAAAATTGGATAGGTTGCAAGGATTTTGAACCTCTAACCCTAAAAGTTCAGCAAAGTTCATGAGGAAGATGATTTTTCCAATTGTTTTTCATTTCACTGATGTACTGGGCTATAATTGGCTAAAGAATTATGCTAATTTAATGCTACATTGAAAAATGAGCAGTTATTATGTTGCTAGCTATGCATCTGTTGATATTTTATGGTTCAAGATGTTATGATGATAAAAATAAATGGGGACAACTTCAAGTGAAAATTAGGTTTTTAGCTTTTGAAAGATGTTTGCAAAAGTTTATTTGCAGAATTTTGTAGTACAGTAGAGCTCAATTGATTGTCCATTGTACGAATGGATGTAAATGCAATTCAAGTAGAGCAACAAAATAGTTTCCGCGATCTTAACATGCGACATTGATATTCTAACAGCAACATACAAAGTGCGTGTTTATAGTTGGTGGTGAGTACTAGTAACATAATAACATTCAATAATTGGTTTGTTTCGTGACATGAGATATCCATTGAGACAGTCCGAGGTCATTATCAACAGAAGATCTAGATCAATGAGTGAGCTTCCCTCAGCGAGCTACACACACTTCGTGGAAAGACGACTACACTCGGTCAAGGGATAGAATGACCGATCAATCGTCGATCCGTCCGTGATAGAAATTCGGTGAGAGAGAGTTCGGGAAGAAGATGGACAGATGTTGGAAGGCTATGACTTGGTATTTAGTATTTGATTTCCTTGTTGAGTTGGTCGAAGGTGGTCAAAGGCATGGTGTTGTATTGGTTGTACATCATCTTGCCTTCGAAGGTCTTTGGCACTTCAGTGTTGAAGTACATTTCTTTGGCTTCCTGCAAATCAAAAATAAAACACCGGAATTAGTAAAATGGAACTTTGTAGGAATATTACCCTGGCTCATAAAAACTTTTTGAAATAAGATCTGGAAAATAGTTTACCTTGTTGAGCATGGTGTTGTACATTGGGTTGTACATGATTTTCTCTTCCTGGAAGGGAAGGAATTCCTTTTGTTGGGTCAAAAGTTCACGGTTGTACATGGTTGGAGTGACCATCTTTTCTCCTTCGAGGTATTTCTTCAACAAGATTTTCTTCAAGAGCATATTCTTGCCGAAACGTTGGGTGTTGAACATGGTTGGGTACATGAGTTCTTGCTCACCATTGATCTTGAACATACCGGCCGGAGTGTTGCGGCGGAGGATTTCGGTGTTGTAATCTTCGGTCATGGGGAAAGCCATCTTGTTGAGGAGCATTTTCTTAAGGAGTTCTTCCTTGACAAGGTCGTCCTTGAAGAGGGTATCCTTGATAAGGTCGTCCTTGTAGAGGGTATCCTTGAAGAGGGTATCCTTGATAAGTCCATCCTTGAAGAGGGTATCCTTGATAAGGTCATCCTTGTAGAGGGTATCCTTGATCAAATCCTTCTTGATTTCATCCTTGATCAAGTCCTTCTTAAGTTCGTCCTTGACGAGTTCTTCCTTGATTTCTTCCTTGACGATTTTGTCAACTGGGAAAACTGGAACGCGGACGATCTTTCCATCAACAATCTATTTTTCAAAGAAATTGGGTTGATTAGATATTTCCTTGCATGAAACTAGAATTAAATTTCAAAAATATCTAAGAATGAAGTCAGTGAACATACCTTGATTTGGAAGTTGATCTTTGGCTCTCCGGTGATGGGATCCATGATTTGTCTTTCAACATTCTTTGGCAAAAATTCAGTAATTCCAGTAACTGGGGTCTTGTTGAGGAGATCTCTGTAGATTTTCTCGATCAAGTACTTGTAGTTGACATTGTTGACATCGAAGTTTTGTTGTCCGTAGAATGGGGTGGTGGTTTGGTATTCTGGGACGAAGGGAAGGACACGACGTTCAATATCGACGAATCGGTCCTTGTTCATTCCTTGGATTCCACGGAAATAATCGAAGAAGTTGACGTTGTCAACAGCTGGGCGAACGAATTCGGTGTTGACTCCACGGACTTCAGTTTCGATTTTCAAAGCTTGGATTTGTGGGTAGATGTACTTGTAGAAGAGAACTGGGTTTCTGAAGTATTGTTGGAATTGACGGGTGGAGAGGAAGAATTGCTGGAAAAGGGGAGAAGCAACATACTTTTGGAAGATGTTGTATTGCATGTACTGTCTGAACAGAGGAATGGTCATGTATTCTCTGAACAATTCAGTGTTGTACAATTCTCCGATGGTGTAGACGGTGTTAAGTTCTCCAGTCAAACGCTCCACTGGAAGGTTGACACGCTCAATGTCGATATCTCCAACGGTGGGAAGACCACGGATTCCTCCGAAGTTTCCGTACTTCTGGTTAAGCAGGGCCTTTTCTTGCAACTTGATGAGTTGCTCCTTGTTGAACAAGTCCAAAGGTCCAGCAGCCACAGAGGCCACGAGGAGAGCGACAGCAATCTATCGAAAAATAATGAAATTATCATTAAAACCCATGAAAATATTAAAATCTCTCCGAAAATATTCAAACCATGAAAATGAAAACTGAAAATCTCCGTTTAAACGATAAAATTCAAAAGATCTCTTGAAATTACACCAGAAAATCTTAATTTCAGACTAAAAATTCAAAATTCTAAGATAATTGTTAAAATTGCAACTGAAATTTCAATGGCAAGTGAGAAAATTCAAAAGATTTTCCGAAATATAAATTGAAACTAGGAAAATCAGGTGTCTCAATGTATAGGAATAGGAAAATGGGATGAAAGACTTACGAAAGCCTTCATGTTGAGAGAGCAAGTCTAGTTAGTTATCCGAAATGATTCAGGCAACAGACTCCGAGGCCGAATGCTGATTTGACGAGAGTATTTATACCCCTCGTCCAGGTGAGATTTGCATCGAAAGAAAAGAATAGCTGCAGAGGAACAATCTTGAAAAGAATGAGATTAGTTTTTTTGCAAGAAAGAGCAAATGGTGAGCCGGTTGAAGCCCAACTTCGCGTAGCAACAACCAGTCATATAAATCTTCGGCTCGGCGAACAATGTAACGATTCACCTACAACTCCAATAAGTCAACCGCAGCGAGATATCACCTTATAGCAACGTGTATCTCAAAGTCCCACCGTCAGTCAGCATGTTCAACAATAAGCGAGTCTTATCTTCACCAGTATCATCCTTCCTTCGTCTTAGCATGTCCTAGCATTATTTGCAGAGCAGAGCTGACCACTCCATTTGCAAAAACAGCTAGCGAATTGCATATCACTCTCCATTGCATCGTATTGTTCCCTGCCAACGACTTCAGCATATTAAATACTCCATCCAGCAACTCAGCAGGCTACCTAAATGACTTTTGCCTTCAGCAACTATAAAAGTCAAAGCCATATGTGTTCAAAAATCTTCAAGCTTATCTATAGCCCGTCTTACATAATGGGTACATGATCAATAATTGCATTTTTGGCATTTGAAAAAATCTTCAACAAAAATGCTACCGTTTATTTTATAGTCACAAAATCTCAAAATCTGCTGGATAACCGGAGACTATGGCAAAATTGATTCGATATCCCAAATAATTTTTATATTGCTCCTGAATTTATTTTTAGTATTATTCTGTAGATTGCATACTTCTCGGATAAAAAACAGCTCAAATAATTTAGACAATATTCCTGTAAATAAAATCATAATGCTGGATAACCGAAAACTACCAATTAACGAAGTTGATTTGAATTAGTATATATCCCAAATAATTTTTTACTTCTGGATTTATTTTTAGTAGTAGCTATTCTTTAGATTGGAGAATTTACAAATTAACAAAGTTGATTCGATAATTCGATATCCCAAATATTGTTTATTACTCCTGGATTTATTATTATATTGATAATTATGTAGATTACTCAGCTACATACTCATGAGAATTATTAAGAGTTGCATTATTTTTTGATGACAATATCTGTATGTTACTTATTTCAACAAATAATCGGTGAAAAGTTCATTATGGTAAGTAATTCGTGAAAATCCAGAAGATCGACCCTAAACATTATTTTGGAGTCTCCAGGTACTTGTCGTTTGTGTCCTTGATACAATATCATCGCCAATTGTCTTGTTTTCGGCGGATCGGGACTATTGGTAGCCGAGAATTAAAGGTGACCGTGACTTTGCAGGACGGATGAAGTGGAATGTTACACTGGTTACTTCTCCTCTACATTTCCCTGAGGATTTCTTGTTTCCAAGTCCAATTGGCTCGTAACTTGTGTTAGTTACAATGAGAAATTATTTAATTCCGTTTGATAGCTCATCTTTTTATGTTCGAACAACTTGTATCTACTTTCGATGTGGGTACGTATATATATATTCGCATTGATATAAAGTGCTTAAGAGTTGTTGCTATAATAAGAGAGGATGAGTACTAATACCTACTTGATATTTTTATTGTCAAAAGAAATCTCGTTCCTAGGTTGGTGCACACATGAAGATTTTTCTTATTACTACACACAGCTACGTGATAGTGGAATAAATGTGTGGAACATTTAATGTTTTACTATAGATGTGCACGTAGCAGATAATACAGATATCTAGCTAATTCTAGTATATTCTACGATAAAAATAAAGTAGCTAGTCTTGGGATGCGTCTCACACTCTGAGTTATATCAGGAAAGAAGATGAGAACAAGTACTGACCAGTTTTAATGCAAAGCAGGTTTGGCTTCTTTCCCTTTCTTGACTTATATCGCTGAAAATGTGGATGTCCCATTTATCGTTAAGTACATAGTCAGTTACACTTTACACAGGCTTGCTTAGTTAATTTTTCTGAACAAAGACTTGACTTTGTCTTCCACGATGGATTCTATCTAAAGGTGAAGCTCATGAGACCCTCCTTAGCAACAACCAATCCAATCTCTTTGGAAAATTACAGAAATCATACGGCGATCTTCCATCTACTATACGGCTACACTTCTATAACTTTGTACTTCCACTTTATAATCATAATTTAATATTTAGAGCATTACATAATAAACGCATAAATTGCTATACTTAATGTTAGTTAAACATATAATTTAGTTAATTAACTCCTATCGCGGATTTTTAACTACTGAGTGAGTCAGGAGGATACTTAAGACATAGCTTTCTGGAAATCTCACTTTTTAAGTGTTAAACAACATCTGGAAACCTCATGTAATTTGGAATTGAAGGACATGATATTTTACATTAATTGTGCTACTGGTGCATGTGCTACTTATGCATCGACGAACTTACTACATTACTTATTAGGCACAGACGTAGTACACAGAGTGATAAAGTAGTTTTTTCATTCATCTCACCTTCACCTTCATACTACATTTTTATTTTTTAGGTAAATGTTGGAAATGACATAAACAACTTTTTCTAGCCAAAATCGAGTCAATCTATTAGTATATCACAATATGCAGAATTTCAAAAACTGCTTAAATTATCAAGGCAGATTATGTACTTAATTCTCTTATGCATTTATTATGTTACCGTCATGGCCAATGTAAAAAACCTATCGTAAAAATGATCCAATGATACTTTTCCAAATATTTATTTTTCAACCACCATGATGAAACCTATTCCAAAGTTTGTATGATTTTATTGCAGTCCATGCAAATTAGTATGCGTGGAATATGCGTGAGATATTGCAACGGAAAAGCAGAATAGCTTACAACTTTCTATATAATTTGCATAGATGTTTTTAGAAGTACAATTCGCATTTTCTCGTTTGCAAAAATGTTCAAGTTCAAATAACCATTTCCTACCAATACCAGTCTTAAAAATGTCCATTGTGTGACGGATTTTTAGAATCCATTGTCACGAACTGAGATTTTTCTAAGTGAGATTGCAAAACTGGTGAGCATAGCAGTTGCTTTATGAGGCATATCCAGGGTGTTCCAGCTGTTAAGTTGCATACATTTGCAAAGCCGAAAACCAGTCAGCTGAAGTCTACTCAGGTACACTAGACTACTCTGACAGGCCAGTCCAATTAAGAAGGTTCTAGTTCTTCCAGTTTTAAAACTTGGTCTTAGTTTACTTCTCCAGAAGATGTTCGCTAACACAATTTTGAGCAACGGAACAGACAGGAGGTGTGGTGTGGACTCATGTGTCCCGATTGACCTCTAATTCTATAGCCCACGGCTTCTTATGCTTACACGATGAAATAGATAGTCCCATCGAACTACCTAGGTATGATATCTTTGAGCGTAGAAAAACTCTGTTCTTTATGCACAATGTAGTTTGCACATTGCATATTATACCTTTTCAGATATTCATTTGACGATGGCCCTGGGTATTGTTCAGCTAGGATTTAAATTTCTGTAATCCTGCCTTATCCAGGTGTAATAGCTAGTGAACTAAATAAAATGACGAAAAAAACTATTGCATTGATATCAGCAAATAGTAGGTTTTTTGTTGACCATATCAAAATGTATGTATCAACAAATGTTACATGCCGTGTCATGTACTACGTAGTATCTAAACCAATATTTTTGTTAAGAAAATAGGCATAGGTACCTACTTTTTCTTATGTAATACTCAATATATTTCATTTGATAGCCATCTATCGCGTTCGCAAATTTTCCTTTCCGAATCATCACTTTTTCCGTTTCTCTCATCTAACTATTGCTATATATATTTTAACTCAGGACACTAAATAGAATTTTCGAATGTGCAAAAAACTCAATACAATCGGTTTTACAAAAATGATTCATAACCAAATTATGGTGATAGGATTTTTGTCTAAATGCAGCAGAGTATACACTATAGGGACATATTATTATACTATACTATATGTAGCTACATACAAGCATGGAATAATATTATGCATTGAGCAATTGGGCATACTATATACCTGCCTATACGATTGTAATAATAAAATGATGTTCGCATGGTTCTGTTAGGTCAATGTCTTAAGGATTGAGCAAAAAATTGAATCATTGTTCTCTCTTTTCGGCAAAGGTTGTGCATCTGACATTTGCCCTATGGCCATATAATAAAGTGAATCCGCCCAGTATACATGTCATTGATTTATGGAAATCAGGTTGAATGATTTGACACATTATGCAATGTGTATGTGTAATTTGCAATTAGCCCAGCCTGTTTTTAAATTGCCCTTTTATTGTGTTTATAACAACATTTCAAAAGTTCAAACCTCCTTTGGTAAAATAATCTGATTCTGCAAATTGTCAATTACTTGTGTATGACCAAAATGACCATGTAATACGCATAATTGAAAAATAACAAAGTTGAACAAGAGCTTACAAGAAATCTAAAGACTATAAATGGATTGAAATGGTTTATATTTTAAAATGGCACTTTCCAAAAATGGGGAACAATCAATACTTTCCAGCACTCCATTTCTTTTCAAGAAATTGTAATCTATCTTCCTGCATCCCAAACTCGTCAGCTCAAACTTCCGTAACTCTGCAATAATTTCAAACACATGAAATAAGGATGACCATTTACTACAGTATAGTACTTTTGGTTTAGAGGGGAACAAATACAGAGTAAGTTTTTTACTGTGGCTATACTAAGCAAAACTAAGCATCTATTTCTCCAAATATCATGAATGTTAATATAGCTATCTGCTGTAATTAGTTAACTATTATATCATCATGAATGAGCGTCATAAATTGAGTAGGTTAGTATATTTGAGGGGTTTACTTTGGTAATTGTCATCTTTGTTGGTGCCCTTATCATTCTCGTCAATTTCGATGATATTTTGCAACCACATTTTGAATTCCTTACAACTGGGAATGGAATTGTCACAGCAGAGATAATTTTCTTCCTCGCTGTTCATATTGCATCCAATCCAAATGCTCATCTCTTCGATACCCGTCTTGCTCATATTTGTCAGCAATTTGATAAATGTATCATGTTTGGTTTGTCTTAAATCTACCGATGTGCAAACACTGAAATCTTGGTCTAATATAACCGAAGCAATGATTTCTGTCAAACGTTCAGGACTTCTGCATTCCAAAGTTCTCATTAAATCAGGTGAAATAGTATCCGTTGAACTTCTGACTGTTAGTTGGACCTTGTTAAAATATCCTACTTCACGATAGTTACATTTTGGAAGAAGTGCACGACTTCCATCTGGGCAGAGCAGCAAAGTTCTCTTGAAAATCATTCAGGTTATTCCCATCTATTTCAAGAATTTTAAATTCTTTCATTTGTGGATCAAATCTCCAACCCAAGTTCACACAAGGTTTCCGGCCCGGTGGTTTGCAATTTAAAATTTCACTTTTTTCACTTCTGGAAAAAATAATTTGTTCACTACTGTTTATGTAACATTTCCGATTATCATGGCTTTGTATTGCATTGTCAAGCAGTGAAAAAAGTGAATTTTTAAATTGCAAACCCCCGAACCGGAAACCGTATAGACCTTGGTATAGACCCAATAGTAGTACATAATCTCTATAGCAATCTTTATACCAAGTAGATAATAATACGCAGATTTTGAAGTATGTTTGGTAATTTCGGACCATCTTCATCAACTTTTGGCACGACATTTTCTGGATCAAATCCACAGACTAATAATGTATTTGGTCAACCAGCACAAGAATTAATTTGGATCAAATTGATCCGCTAGCTTGAACCACCTGAGGAATTACATTCTGGTTAGCGAGAATTTATTTGGAGGTGTAAGTGTACATAGGCAGCATTTTATTTGGTTCCAGTTTTAGACTTCCAGCTACTACCATGTTTGGCAATAATGGCCTGAACAATCCTCCTACATCTTTGTTTGGTGGGGGACAAACTGCCACAACCAATACTAATCAAAATCAAAAGGGGACGTCTATTCCTTTTATTGCGATAACGGGAACGGACTCAATGATGAGAAATGATGTTACCTCTCCTATAAATATCAGATACCAAACGATTACCTGCATGATAGAGTATAAAAACAAATCTTTTGAAGAACTCCGACTAGAAGATTATCAATTAAATCGGAGAGGACCACCGCAAAGTACAATTTTCGGTGGAACTGACTTAAAAAGTTTTTTTTCACCCGTGACTGCTAATACTGAGACTCCGAGTGCTTTTGGACAACAAAGTAATTCGTTCGGATCCGGATCATCTTCTACTGTTGCAGGATTGTTTTCCAACTTACCTACTGCACAAACCTCGAGCAATTCCTCAAATAATCAAACATTGTCTGCGTCTCAGTTTGGTGGTGGGATAGCATCTCCATTAAGCAACCCATTGAAAAGGAAATCTACGACTCCTCCAACTGCGTCCACCACATCTAATTTCAGAGGTTTCGGAACTAGAACTACAATGGAAAACCCTATTGCCCTGACGTTTGGTGGTGGCAGTAGCACTCAATTTGGAACGGGAACAGGAGGAATTTTTGGAGCTCAACAACCGCAGCAACAAATACCATGTTTTTCCTTTGGTAATCCGTTAACATCTCAGACTGAAAAAGCCTCTGCCCTTGGTGGGACGACATCATCAACTGTTAGTTTGAATAGCTCTACGAATACATCGGCTCCTTCCCTTGGAACCACTCATACTTTCGGGGCTGAATTCGGAGCTACACCTGTGCGGAATCCAAACCCAACTTCAAGTTCCTTATTTGGAAACCCGTCATTCTCCTTCGCGACTCCTTCGACTGGAATGGGGCTTTCGGCGCAGAATCAATCAAATACTTCAACTCAACCAAGAAAAAAATTCTCCGCGCTTGTGTGGGTGAATGGACGCAAAATGTTAGTTACAGGCGAGTTCCAATTTATTTAGACTTACCACACCATTATCATAGAATCCTATCACAATTCATCTGTAGAGTCGATGGGCGATTGTGACAATTGAGCAATCTGAAAATTTATTTCTAATCGTATTTTGAATAAAAGTATCAGTTCTGTTGACAATAAAAATTGATTAAATATATTGGCTACTTGAAATGTTTGTGATATGTATCGGACTTGCAATAAGAAATGGACCATGATTTCGAAATATATGTAACTTTGGAACATTTAAGATACTTTATTGTCATATCAGATAGATTTTGTTTAAATGATTTGATATAGCTTTGTATTCTTATGATATTAAATACCTAACATAAAGATATTTAATTTCGTTGACTGGAAATGGCTGCTTTGCTAGAATGGCTTTAGAACTGGCCGAGTACGAGCAATTTTCCTGATCTTTATCCTAGTTTTTCTTGAAATATCGCCCGTTACTAATTTCAATGCACATTTACGGCCAAATCTAAAACATTCTCGAGTCCACTATTTTCTTTCTACTAGAAATCTCCACAAAACTGCTTTGGGAATAGTTTTTGTGCTCCTAAGGAAAGCACAAATCGCTCCAAAAAAATGATTTGCTCGGGTGGAAATTAAAACTGCCATTTCACTAGCCGCTTCTAGTGCCTGGTAATTATTAAAAAAAATGTACACTTTCAAATAATCATTTTAAAGACACTATTTCGGTACATCTTTCACATTCAAATGTACACTTATGCATTAAATCATGAATGTGTGCAATTGCTTACCCGAACATCGCTAATGGTGAAACCCTATATTCTAACTATTGAGACTTATCGCCAATATTTCTAGATTATTTTTTGATATAATTGTCTCTGGATGTGTTGGACCGAGGACTTTCACTCTCTTCTCATGCACTTCCTTAGCCAATTGAAATGCTTCGTCCATCCTCCCAAGACATTCATAAGTATTAGCAATCCATCCTTTAGTGTTTAATGTGTGTGGATGATCTAGGTCTAAGACTCTTTCTTGCACTTCCAGGACTTGCTGAAATATTCCAAGAGCATCTTTGTACTCTTTCAAATTATATCTCACAGTTGCCAAATTGTGCTTTGTAGACAACGTATATGGATCTTCCTTTCCCAATACCCTCTCTCTCACATTCAGAATTTCTCTGTACATTTCAGTTGCTTCCTTGTACTTCCCTTGTTCATTAAGTACCAGTGCTATGTTGTTCTTTGAAGAGAGTGTCAAAGAGCCTTCCTTTCCATTGAGTCTCTCCCTTCTTTCCAGAGTATCTCCTAACCATTTAAAGGCTTCATTGTAGTTCTTCATTTCCCAATGAGCAAGTCCTATTACATTAGCTGTATCTAAAGAATCGTCGTCTTCAACACCAAAGAGTTCCATTTGTTTATCATAAACTTCTGTACACACTTCCAGGGACATTGAGTACTCTCCTAACTCCATAAGTGCTGGTCCTTTCCAGTATTTTATCGTCAATGTCCATCGACTGTTCTTCCCTGAGGTTGATTCCAAATCACTCAAAGTCCTACAACTGAAGTCATATACGTCACGATACTTCCCTGCATTGACCAATCTGTAGTATAACCAATCGGGAACACGACCATATTTTTCAATAAGCCGTTTATTCCCCGTTGCATGGCCCCAGATGATTCCTGCGTGGACCATTTGGTGAGATGGAATTTCATTATTTATCAGCATATTCTGAACGTCGATCAATAGTTGATCTAAGCAGTTGGTTAATTGCCCTTCTTCATGTAATCGAATTCTAGTTACTTCTTGCACTAGACGATGAATCGAGATTGATTTTAAATTACTATTTTGTGATAAGGTAATCAACGAATGGTCTTTTAATATTTCTAAGGACATATTGACATCCAAATTCTTGTTGTCATTTTCATTCTTTGAAAATATTTGAAATAAAAATGCGATTGAAATGTTATCAGGGGATAGAAATGAAATGATATTCATCAATTTCATGGCATCAACTCCTATTGCTTCCATCCCAGTGATTTTGTCAAAAGTTATTCTCCAAGTTAGATAAGTTGTTGCAACATTCTCCAATTTGTCAAACTTTGACCATGTATGATCCAGGAGTCTTTTCGTTTCAACTTCAATTTTGACCAAGTATTCTTCAATTTTGAATTTAACATCAGAATTATTTTGTTTTATTTTATGCGTGACACTTTCGTAAATGTAAGCTGCAGCTTGTTGCATGGCCAGTGGATAAAATTGTAATCTCTCACACAATCTCTTAATGGAATTGGATACTGACAAATCAAACGAATCTACTTTTAGATATGCTGAAAAGAATTTTGTTGCAGCCTCTTCTGTTAAAACATCCAGTTCTATTTGAGTACATTTACTTCCAAGGAACTTTACTGCAGGTCGGTATCTCGATGTCGTCAAAATAAAAGGCTTCAAAACAGTCGGACTTT
>JABASH010002462.1:0-20046 GCA_019776445.1 Tomocerus maximus
CCACCCAAGCCATTCACTTGACATCCCACCCAAGCCATTCACTTGACATCCCACCCAAGCCATTCACTTGACATCCCACCCAAGCCATTCACTTGACATCCCACCCAAAGTGCCATTCTCTTGACATTCCACCCAAAGTGTTGTTGACTTGCCATCTTACACAAAATGTCATCCCTTAACGTCCCAATATGTCATTTTCCCAACATCCCATCCAAATGTTAAATCTTTTAGATGTAAACCGGTTTTACTTCACATTCATGCATAAGACCCGGCCAGAACTACTGTAATTCAGCCTCCGTTTGCAAAATCCACGTCCAACGGAATGAAAAATACGTACTTTGTGCAGCCATGTTTCAGTTTTGATACGATTTACTCGCTTCTCTCTGTTCCCACCCAAGAATGCTCTTGTTTACTTCCCACCATGATACCAACCAAGAATGCTGTTGTTTACTTCCCACCATGTTCCCACCAATGCTTGCTGGTGTTTGCGTCCCATGCATGTTTGTGTATACTTCCCACCCATGCATGTTTGTGTTTCCTTTCCATTCATGCATGCTTGTGTTACTTCTCGCCCATGCAAGCTTGTGTTACTTCCCGCCCATGCATGCTTGTTACTTCTCCCCTTCCCATGCATGCTTGTGTTACTTCCCGGCCATGAATGCTCGTGTTACTTCCCGCCAATATATGCTCGGGTTTCTTCCCGCCTATGTGTGCTCGTGTTTCTTCCCGCCTATGTGTGCTCGTGTTTCTTCCCGCCAGTGTATGCCCGTGTTTCTTCGCGCCCATGTATGCTTGTGTTTACTTCCCACCATGATCCCACCCATGCTTGCTGGTGTTTTCTTCTCGTGCATGCTTGTGTCTACTTCCCACCCATGCATGCTTGTGTCTACTTCCCACCCATGCATGCTTGTGTCTACTTCCCAACCATGCATGCTTGTGTCTACTTCCCACCCATGCATGCTTGTGTCTACTTCTCACCCATGCATTCTTATTTACTTCCCACCCATGCATGCTTATTATTTACTTCCCATGCATGCTTGTGTTTACTTCCCACTCATACATGCTTTTGTTTACTTACCACTCATCTTGTGTTTACTTCCCACCCATGCATTCTTATTTACTTCCCACCCATGCATGCTTATATTTACTTCCCATGCATGCTTGTGTTTACTTCCCACTCATACATGCTTTTGTTTACTTACCACTCATGCATGCTTGTGTTTACTTCCCACTCATGCATGCTTGTACTTACTTCCCACCCATGAATGCTTGTGTTTACTTCCCACTCATGCATACTTGTGCTTACTTTCCACCCACGAATGGTTGTGTTTACTTTCCCTCTATGCATACTTGTGTTAACTTCCTACCCATGCATGCTTGTGTTTACTTCCCACCCACGCATACTTGTGTCTACTCTCCACCCATGAATACTCACGTTTACTTCCCACCATGTTCCCACCCAAGCATGCTTGTATTTACTTCCCATCCCAATCAAGCTTGTGTTTGCTTCCCATCCATTCATGCTAGGATTTTGCTTTCCACGCAGATGTGATATTTAAGTGGTACACTCAGTACACTGATGTAGGGATTCGGGACATTGTGCCAAAAATACAGTGGCGTGAAAGGATGATAATTATCATGAAAGATTTATTACAGGAAGGAATTGAATCCCGCCTTGCATTAAAATTATCTGAAATAGGTACTTTTAATGTTTAGGACATAGGACATTGCATCAGCGGCGGCAGTGAGAGTTAGTCATCGATTCGGGTCTTCTCGGTGGCGGCTTCGAGTCGATCTCTGGAGTTCAGTTCATTCAGTGTTCCTTTTTGCTTCCAGAATACATACAACAAGAAACAACGTACAAATACAAATGAAGGAAGGAAGAGGAAGAGTCAGTCAACATTCTACATCAACGCAATAAACTCACTTTACTCACTTCACTCACTTACATATATACATGCTTGCCTGCCTATATGCATGTATATTATATAGTTCATCTACGGCATTTTCCATGTAGTAGTAGGCAGAGGCACTGGCAGTGGCACTGGGCACATATACTGGAAAAGTCAAGCGAAGTCAAACCAAGAAGTACTTGGCAATTTGGCATTCTCCTTCACTCTCACTGAGGGAAAATTCAATGACATCTGGTAAAGGACGCATGCACTATAGCACTATTCAATGTCATTGTCTCTCAGCACAGTAAGTCGCAAAAAGTAGCTTCTTTCCTATATTATTATACATCTTTAGCTTAGCATCCTATGCTTAATGCTCATTTCATTACTATGCTTTACAAAATGCATCATAAATATGGTTCAATTTAAAGACAATTTTATTGTTATTAGATAACTTGTTTTTATTACGATTAATCTTACCTGTATTCAAAATTACGAACCGTTATTTATTACAGTATAATTTCCAATTTTGCACAGAAAGTCACCTAATATTAGAATCATATTTTAGAATGTAGAATAAACCGTGAAAACATGGGTATAAGGAAGATAGCTAACTACTTAGGCATTGAATTCTGTGCTAGAAGTAGTAAATAAGTAGTAGTAGTATAGTTAGAGATCGATTCATTGTATATAGTATAGTAGTAAATACATTGCATGTGTTTTTGTGCCCAGATGAAAAAATGTACCAACAACTTTTGACCTCTACCTACCATTGATCTATTTAGAATTGTTAAGGAGGCTGTCAGCTTTCGAATGAACCGAATCACAACTTTCTAGGTTGAACACAACTAAAGTTACGTCGATTTTTAGTTTTTGAACCCCTCCCCCAGACAGAGAGTACGACCAATTTTGCTCATTTTCGAACTTTGCCTTTGTTTTGACCCTAACAACAAGTATAGAAAGTTTGAACGAATTATTTGCATCCGCTCGAAAGCTATCGTGGATAGCAGTTATAGTTATACAAACAGACAACACGCAGGCATTTACTTACATAAAGATAGCAGTTTGATGTCTTACAACGATCTAAAAATACAGAAAAATATGTGCATCGAAATGAAAAATCATTTTATATTTGGATGTTTTCATTGCATTGTTCCATACATCTATTTCCTATGTTTCGGCATGCATAATTATATACCTACATTCACTTCCATATTTTGTTAAGGTAGATGAATAGATGATGATTTCTCTTACAATTTTAATGGCATATCATCAAGCAGTGAGAATAGGTGTTTCGGATTCATTCGGTAACGCTAAAATTTCATTGCTTTATTGTGGTGATAAAAGGGATAATTTTATTTCATGGTGCGGTGGGAGTTTCTTGTTAATTGTCTGTCGGTTTCTATTCTTGACATGCATAAGTGTAAATGTAAAAGCAGGTGGTATCGCCTTTTGATTGCCAATTGAATGTACACAGAAGCATAACAAACTGCATAGTTTTACACCTAGTATAGTTAGTACCTACTAAAAAAATAAAAATTGAATTTACCTACTTCAAGTGCAAACACAAATACATGAAATACCTAACTGTTTAGTTAGAAATACTTGTAGGTATGTATTAAGTACATAGCATATTATATGCATGTAAGTAGGTCCATAATTGTAGGCATAGTACTTATACTGAATCAGTACTGAATGAGCAAATACATCGGCATATTATAGTCTTATTCATTTATAAACGGTCATGTTTCTTTAATTAATTACTGCTATGTACCACTTTGCATCCATAACCCATACGCACAATGCACAATACCTACAATTTGTGTGAGGTAAATGTTTCGGTCTGCGCTGTACTTTACCTACTAAGTCCATCCAAGAATATGAACGCTAAATATTAAATGATGTATTATTGAGGAAATTAATAATACAACCAATTGCTTAGTACTTACTACTTACCTTTAGTATAGCCTTACCCTTACCTTACAAAATTTACCAGCTTTAGTTAAACTCTTGAGCAACTCTGTTTTATTAGTTTGCATTTTGCATAGCAGTTCTAAAAGATGATAGTGGCTACATGGTACATCACTCAAATAGTATTATTTCGCATACATATTTATTATGGCATACCTACTAGCGTCTTCTGTTACTTTTGTTCCTAACATTTTGTAGCTCCATACTCAATACTATATTCACTTTCATACTAACATAATACGTGCTAAGCGACGAATAAATGTAATTGCCAATGATGCCAGCTTATATCAAAATATTAGATGCAATTTGTTTTACCATCCGTTTCTGTATAAGACTACTACACAGTTCCACATACTACTATCTACTATGTACACTATGCATGTACTTAACTTCGGTAGCTGTTCTGCTATTGTATGCATGTATGAGAGTAACAGTATCTAAGATACTCTATATAAAATGTCTCTAAATTCGCTTCAAAGTTTATGTATATGCAGCAGACCAACAGAATGGAGAATGGAGAACTACTTACTAGTATATGCTACATGTATATTATATGTAGTGGTGGACTAGTTACTTGTTGTTTGACTTTAGTTCGTGGTTCTGTGCGTGTAGAGATACAGAGACGTAACACAATATAGAACAAACTTGTTACATACACATATATTATAGCGCTACATAACTGGCTCTGTGTATTTGCGTGTAAGTTGCGACATGGTCGCTTGTAAGCTTTGTACTTATCGGGGGAAGTTCTCTTCCATACCTACATGTACATCGAGCTCTGTACATTTATGTAATGTTATGTTACCAGTAGTAGTAAATGTAAGTTAAGTGTGGGCATACAGAGACAGAAGGGTTTCATAGTCACATACACACATAACCTGAATGCAGAATTTTATGTTTACGTACTTATACCACTGTATGTATAGAGTAGGTACTAGTTAGTAAGTATACAGGGTGATATAATATTAGGTACAGCCTAGTAGCCTGAGATATATCTATCTGTCTGCCTCTCACTACTAATGAAACGAATAAGTACTACTACTGTACATACAGAGATAGGTTATTGTGTGAATGTGCTAGCTATATCTGTAGAAGAGAGTAGATGCATGCATGGGGGATTGAAAGAGATAAACGTAAAACACATATTTTAGCACACTACAAAAGTGTAGTAAAGAAATATTGGTAATAGTTAAACTTGGTCGGTGGTGGTGGTAGAGATAGACTTTTAGACTGGTACTGGTGGGATATTCCATCATCAGCATCACAATACTACAATAAGGATATATCAAATCTCATCTGGGAAACCGAATATTATGATTCTGCGTTTCACGTTCAGTTTTGCAATTTATGTTTCGTGTGTGATACGCGGGCAGATCAGTCTTCAATGTGAGCAGGGCTGGGTGTTTTCAAGGGTTATCAATTCTTAACTTTTAATGAGTAGATGACACAATTAGCCTTTTATGAAAAAATTGTCATCCACTCATTCACATACAAATTGTTTAGCTACACATACATAACGGTTCAGTTCAGCAGGAGTGGACATGTTAAATTAGCGAATTAATATTTACACTTACACATACGCAAAAACACATGTGTTCCGTTTCTTCTTCTTGACATTTTCAATTCGATTGTGCTTCATGAATATTTTTCAGCAGGAACTGTAAGCTCCAATTATATTTACAATTCCAAGTTGTGCCTTTACCATTTAATTTTTTTTCTATCGCAACAATTCTTTAACTTCTTAAGCCACAACTGTCAATTCAGAATGTTTCAGTGTGTATCACACTTTTATTTTCTGAAAGTTTGCTTTGATGTGTATATAATATTATGTACTTGAGTGTAAAAATAATGTGTAGAATTTTATGTATTTGTACTGAGTACGTGTACGTGTACTGAATATGTAGAGTAGTTTTATTTTAATAGTAATTCTACAGTAATAAGATTTACCCCCCGGAGTTTCAAAAGTAGTACTTCTATAAGGAATACGCGCTAACCCAGATTCAATAGTAATCAGGATGAATGTTATTTCCAATTTTCAGAAATTACTTAGCAAGGTCAATTATGAGTTTTAAAGGATTGCAAAATTTTTAAATAAGACTTTTCTCTATTCAGATCCTAACAAACGGATGCGGAAAGGAATAGGTCAGCTAAATCATTACACCAGAGTAAAAAATGTGACAAAACAAGACCATCCTAAAAATGGGACACAACGAAATACAGATAGAGAGAAAATACAAGTACAAAGTAAGTAATTATTCGGAAATAGTTTTCTAGTGTGTGAATGAAAATATTTAATTAGTGCCTTCTGTCTATTTATAGATTTGACAGATACAAGGATCGTTGTATTTATCATGTTTTTCCGTTAAGGTATGTTTACAACACAATTTGTTTAAATCTTTGTACATTTATGTATATATGTAAGTGTACATAATTATCAAAAAGGCTGCTTTTAGATATTAGAAACTTATTTTTTGCGTACCGATTTTAGAAATGAATGGGTTTAACAAACCGACTTCCTCAGTAACTGAGCAGCTTCCGGCGGATAGTTCAGGGATTATAAATATGTCATCTCCCAGTGGATCGTCCGATTCGGGGCTTTCTGGAGCTGAGACAAGACAGAGCACTTCTGTTGCCGTAACAAGAGGAAAGAGTATGAATTTGATGGCTAAAGTACAAAATGAAAATACTTCAATTTCTACGGATACCTTACATGTTCTTTCACCGAAGAAAATGCCTTCTGGAGAAGGGCGTCAGAAATCGAACTTATTTTTCCAACAGTTTCAAGCGCAAATGTCCCAAATGAAATCGGCTATGGATGCCGTGCAAAATGAGATAAATCTGCACAAAGCCACGACAACGACCCGACCTCCTATTATCGCGCCTGTGGTGGCTCCTCCTCGGATGTCTGTTGGTCCGGGTCGTCCTCGTGGATCTGGAAGGGGTTCCAAACGAGGAGCCGTGTCTTCAGCAAATGTCAATTCCGTTGCTGCTGCTGAATCTGTGACGTATCATTCCCAAATTTCCGGGTCGAATGGACTCAAAATGAAAATTCGCAAATCCCCAAGTCATGGCAGAAGAGGAGGTCATAAAGGTGGCAATAGAAGGGGCAGGTTGAAGAAGCGCAAGGACGAGGATGAAGATGATGTTTCCGATTTCGAAGATGACTATCAGCCAAAAAAATCTAGTGAGCACAAACAATCGCCCAAAGTCCCTGGTTGTGAAGATTCCAATTTAAAGCCAAGTGGATGGGGGGACGCAATACCCGAAAATATACTTCACATTATTTTTTCTCTTATTATCAAAGATGAAGGATGTATACCATTTCTTGTCAGGTAAGAAAGATATTTTTACTCTAATAAGATATTTGCGGAGTGTTTCTGATGTGAGAATTCGTTACAGAGCCGCAAAAGTGTGTCGATTGTGGTGGAAAGTTGCTTCAAAACCAGAATTATGGACCCATGTTGATTTAGCTTCGGGAAGAGTCAAAGATGTTTACAGATCAGAAAGAAATCTTGTTTATTTGCTCGAAAATCGTTTTTTTCACGTAAAACATTTGAATATTGGTGAGGTTTAACTTGCAGAAAATGCACTAATAAAGTTTCTTTAAAATAATAAATATTTTAATTGACCATTAAACTGTCTGTAGGGGGCTGGTCGTCGGCGTTGACACATGGTGCTGTGGAAGTGCTTGCTCGAACTTGTAAAGATGTGGAAAGTCTGTTTATGTCCTCTTGTCATAAACTGAGTGCAACTAATCTGAAAACAATCACTGAATCTTGCAGCTTTTTGAAAAAACTTGATCTCTCTGCTATTTCTGTAAGCAAATGCACCTATTAGTATTTCTAAGTCATAAAATCTATAATACTTTTATAACAGTTTTCTTAAATGTATGAAATGTTCCTTTCTTAGAATACTTACAACGCTAAAAGTGCACTGTCTACATCGTCTATTGGAGAAGTTGCCGAAACTTTAGGATCTCGATTAGTACATATATCTTTGGCAAATAACTGTTTAGCCAGTGCCCCTCAGCTCGTTTCCTGTCTAGCGGTTAGATTTTGTTTAATTAGGTTGCTAAATGACATTGCATACCTAAAGTTTTATTGTGTGCTAACTAATTATTTGGAATTTTAGGAACATTGTATTAACCTTGAAGTATTGGATCTTTCCAACATCAGATCGCCTAGAAGAGATTCAATTGTTATAAAAATGGAGCAACTTCAGCAGGGATGTCCGTCGATGAAAATTCTGCGATTAACAAATTCCGAAGTGGTTCTTGGGGAAACTGCGCTCAAAGATCAGGTAAATACACCCGAAAGAAATTATTTCTATCGAAATTATTGTCACATTCAACAATATTGTTTCGATTGCAGGCTGCTTCTCCGGGTTTTCCTATGTTGGAAGAGCTGAGCATCGCTGTGGACCCAAAACTTTGTCCAGTAAGTGAACTTTGATAAATCCCAAGCTTGTTTTAGTTAAGAACAATGAAAACCTTGTTTGAAATTATTAGGGAATGGACGACAGTGATCTAGCAAGGATTGTGAAGAATTCAAACAAGTTACGATTGCTTGATGTGAGAGGATGTACAAAAATTAGTGATTCTGGTTTGGTACGAGTTCCAGCATGGGATTTAGAGCACCTTTACCTCTCGGGTAAACTAATAATGGTCCTTCGTCAGTCTTCCCGATTTGAACAATTGAATTTAATTTTAATTTTGTGTAGGATGTTTTGCTACAAAGTCCAGTTCTGATGGGTTGGAGTTGGTTGTTCGAAAATGGAAGCACAGTTTCAAAGAAATCGATTTCTCGTGGACTCCGAGTGAAGACGCGATCAATCTGGCCATCAAGGCGTTGGTGGACACAGATGACGGGCAGAAACCACCTTTGAAGATTCTTGACCTTTGCGGCTCCTCAGTGTCCTTCGATAGTGTTAAAGTAGCGCTACGTGCTTGTTTAAATCTCCATATTCTCAATTTGACGTCGTGCAGGGCCTTGCCACGGGGAATTAAAAGACATTACCAAACGTCGGAAGAAGTGGCAACCCTTCGGGAGCAAGTCCTCAATGGGAAATTCGATGACCATACCAATGAGTAATAAAAATGAACAGGTCTGTACGAACATTTAGTTTCGTCTGCTAAATAATTCTATGCACTACAGTACACACATTTACTATTGATACTATATAACAGATGTGTAATAACATTTAGCTAACTCATAATAAATAGTTTGCCTACACAAGTAAGGTTTGGACCTGTTGTAGGCCTAGTTTCATCATCGAAGGATTAGACAAATAATATAACATTGTTAATTAAATCTGTTTGATATCTTGTCATAATATTATTCGTAAGTAGCAACAACTTTGTACTATTTTACTAATACAGATAATTACAAACTACTTTAATCATAAGAACTTGCGATTGAGTAAGTCAACTCTATATAGATATAGCAGTTTAGATACATACAAGTAGTGTAGATAATCCTTAGCTTAACCTGGTTTACTGCAGATTACTAATATTGGCAGGCAAAATGACACAGTAATAATAATTATAACTCGGTACCTTATTCATGCCTCTGTACTGTACTTTGCCAATTTGTACTTTACTAATGACCTTAGCTAATATTATAGCATCCGATTCAATATTTTCTCAAATTCAACATTGGATATCGTTGTAGTTCCATTTATAGCTGATTTGTTCTGCGTACCAAAGATTTCCTTTGTGTTGCTATCTATAGGAGTAGCATGTAGCTATAGTATGGTGTGTTTAACCCAGGTTATAGATTAACATGTTCCAAGTGAAATTCTTAGAAATAAAGAATTTAAATACAGATTACAAGCATGGCTTGATATGAATCAATTGCAGGTATATTTAGCTTAGCCAAGGAGTCAACAACGGATGAGTGAAGTAAAGCTTTCATCATTCTTCTTAAAAGTAAACCACAATATTTTCAATCATTATAATATTTTAACAGAGATTTAGGTGCACTTTCTATAGGGGTGTTTATGTAAGAAGTTTAATTTATATAAAAGCAGGATATGTCAGAATATCTGCGTATGAATTCCCTGTTATATAGCACACAATTCTCTTAGTGTGCACATCACAATAAAAATTTAGGAGCTCATCACTACTACAGATAAGCAATAGAATACTGGAAGGAAAATGATATTTTTAACAACGCCAGTACATTAATTTTTATTTGTAAACTTTTCCGGTTTAAAAACAGAGTTTTGAATTGATGAAAATAATGGTACGTACGAATACGAATTGTGATCACGTAAAAATCTTGCTTATGCATGCACCCTTGGAAAAGTAGTATAGGTATAGGTACGATAGTAGTACTCCATGTTTGGTAATTTAATCAGCAATAACTTATTTAGTTTATTTATATCAGATTAGTGATTAGAGTTGGAGAGTGGGTTAATGTACGTAATTTAATGAATGTGTGTTCAAAAGTGTGTGTTCATGGTAAAAAGAAGGCAAATCGAAGCTTTAAACTTTTCCTCAAAGATTACCACTATAAGTTAATAATCATCACAAAAGAAAGAAAAGAAGGCTTTAGAAAATTAGGAATCTATCCCAATTGCTGAAATTTTTATGACTAGGCATTACAGAAAGTATGTATGCGCCAATAAATTCCTATGTCTGTACATTTAATTTGTCTTAAAACACATGTCGAATTTACAGTGTAAAATTGCACTAAGACAAATTGGTACTTATTTTCAACTCTGTGCAGACTAGACTACTCTTTTCAAAATTTCAGTGCATAATTCATTTTTAATTGTAATGATTGTCACGAAAATGTCTTGTCCAAGAACATGGTTAACAATTAACAATTTCGACAAGTAATCAAAAAAAGTAAATCACGGAAAGTTTATCATTTGCTCAAAATTAAGTGGATGTTAATGGTCAGTCAGTCATGCCATGAAACAAGCAGATCTGTAGTTGTATAGTAATGATGAATGAAAGCGAATAAAATGGCTATTTGTTAATATCTCGATTATTTTGATAAACAGTAAGTACAGTTTTGTTTCGTTTAGTTTGTGATTAATTATTATCTAACATTTTGTAGGATTGATTTTGAGCTGAGACTGTTTTGTCTTTCATATTATAAACACGTCTAAAGAATTCTATAAAAATCTTGGTTTCGGATTGGCTGAAAATTATTTACTTTATTTACTTTTGTATTGTGCGAGGTTAATTAAAATTTTATTTGCAGAAGTGTGGTTTTCTATGCTATTTAAAAAGCTATTCATCTCTAACCATATGAAATATAAAGGGCAAGCCTTACTTAGTCAGATGAGAGCCTTAAAATTATACTTACTAATCAATACTATAATAACGGTTTCTATTTTTCTCACTTCTCATGTGCAACTGAAATGACATGTACGGATTGATATGATGATTTTAAGTATGTCTAGCTAGTTGTTGCATTGATGTGTTTATTTAAGGTGTCTTCGCTTCAGTCATAGTAAGATCTTAAATTCCATTATGTAGGTATGTCTCACATACGTTAAGTGGTTGTTTGTCAGCGTCAATTAATACTCATTTAGTACCTATATTGCTAATACTGCTCCACAGAAAAATCGTTTAGTTGGGTAAATCAAAATAGTCTCGTTGAATAGTAAACCTTAGAACATTTTAACCAAATTAAAAATTTCTAGTGCAATACCCTGCAATAACTAATAGTGTGAAATCTTACTTTGTACACGTGCATTTTGATTATTTAATGATCTATAGCTACAGAATACACATCACTAATCACTACTATTATATTAAATGCGCTGCATGCGCTTTCGGTGCGATAACACAATAGTGTAGAAACATGTTATAGTTTGTAGTTTAGCTGCTATTAACTGTGTTGAAATTACAAATGTGTAATTCATAGCTTTAATTCAATGTTAAACTTATTATTGTATATTGAAGAGTTGAAATAATAAAGTCGAGAGTCCCGACCGACCATTTCGTTCCATGCAATAATGTATGTGAAAGGTTTTTTAAAAGCCTAACTACACTCACAAACCTATAAGTGTATAAAGCTAAGTTAAATTCCCTTTCTGTGTATTATACTTTATGTGTATTACTAAATTAGAGCTACTTACTATATACTTACTGCATAACAAAACGTACTATCGTGCGTAGTTATGTATGGAGAGCACTTATTTGTGAAGTGTTTTAATTTATTTAATTTCGCTCAAAATATGTACTGAATGCTATCCTTAATTTTGAAGGTGCATTAGCATGAATGTGTATTATAACAGAAACAGAACTCATGTTTGCTATGCATATACAATTGTACCTATATTACAGAAAAATGAAGTTTAAATTGATTAAATATCCTGTCCTGTGAGATCTTTGTAAATTTCAGTATGTATTTGTATAAGTAGTGAGTAAGAAGATGCTATTACTACAATTACACTATTTAATACAATGTTAATTTTCTTAATGTGTGATTGTTCGTAATATTTTGTTGCAATAATGTGAGAAGAAAGTTTATCTGTGTAATAATGAATGAAATTTAATGTACACACTCGCATAGAGAAATGGAGGTCATTACTGTGTAAATAAGAAATATTACATAACATTATTATTATCAGCAATAAATTCATTATCGTTCCATAAAGATTCGACCATGAGTGAGGTTTTATTGGGATAGCATTAAAAGGAAATGATAGTGGACCAACATAAATGATTTTCTTTTATCCGTTTTAATTTATTTTTCAATTCATAGTTTTTAACTTTTTTGTAAGCACAATTTCCTTACAAAGTGTATCAAAAGAGTTATTTTAATTTCTTTTGACTGTCTATATATTTAGCTTAGAATACAAAACGAACTACCATCTTAAATACACAATACTAAATAGGCTTATCTTCCTTTTCTGATATGCGTGCTATAGAATAGTAGTAGTATTACTTAACACATTCAAATACCAATTAGGTATATTTTTAAGGTAACTTCACTTTAAGCACATTTTGTCCTTGTCTTATTCTGCCGGTTCTGATCTGGTACATCCTGACTCCTCAAGAGTCATTGGTCAGTAACATTACTAACTTAAATTAAATTATGAACCAATTAGTCTCAATTAACCTTGTGTCTATATAGTCATTCATTTATATACTTTGATTTGGCCGACAGTAGCAATACATGAAGCTGCAACTATTAACAATAGTAATCTCACAATTTATATATTATTTACTGACACTGGAAATCAGTCGAAATCAGCCAAACCAAACCTCAATTTAATCTAAAGTTGTCATTCAATTTGAAAGATTATACAATTTTTCTCGTCCTTCTAACTTATTGCTAATTTTACAAAATACATTTTTATCATCCTCAATACACAATGGTCTATAGAGCTACATAGATAGGTTTACACACCCAGCTGTCTGTACTGAACTTTAATAGTAGCATAATAAGTAGATTTATAGGCAGTAAGTTTATTCCTTTAGTTTGACGAGGCTTAGAATTCCCCTCAAGTTGTAAAAGCTAATAGAAATAAATATTAAAAAATCAATCTACAAAATATTTTGTACAAAAATGTAACGCAGCATTGAGAAACGACTAATAAATGTGTCTATCTATACCATTTTAATTTTGTTATTTAATTAATTTTGCTCTCGAATAACATAATACCTACTGCTTCAATTTCATTGCTGTCCTTCAGGGTCAACTTAGCGATTTTGTAACAAAAATTATTGATAACACAGCAGGTAAGGCAGCTTCTTGACTGTAGACAGGCAAAGAATATAAATCTTAGAGAAATAATGATAATTTTTATGCTATCCACTATCAGGCTGTATCAGTAAATCAGTACCTTTACCTACATAATACATATCTATGTGGTTTGGTAAGCACTATAGTATGCAAGGTACGTAATTTTAATGTATAAAGGTATGTCATTAATTATTTATTGGCTAAAGCACTTCTTCATGTCTATAAATTGTTATTTGCATATACAGTATACAATACAAATGTAAATGAATGAAGAAAGCTAAAGCATACTCAGTCGATTGTTGAATTGAAAACGAAGATGATATTCCAGCAATTATTATTATTGATTAATTTATTTATACGTATAAAACTGTCTTTTTCAACGATCGGCTATGCCTCGAGCTGTGTCACGTCTTCCGGATTTTAAAGATCGACTGTGATTTGAGGAACTACGACGTTGTGCTTCACTGCAATGGTCCCGATGAACTGTCCAATCCTCACGTTGACACTCACGTCCACAATACCGTGCTTGCTGAAATTTCAATCACATAAATGTCAATATTGCTGTAATGTTTCTCTGCATGATGCTTCCCAATCCGAATATGATTGTCTAAATGGCACACACAAATAAATATGGAAGCAAACAGACTTGACATGAATAGGAAAACGCATTTTCGCCTTCATATTCATTCACAGTCACAATGTAAGCAAAATAAAATTACCTGGCATCTTCCACACATTGCAAATTCTCTGGGTTCGGACTCAATTGCAGTGCATGCGGGATAATGGCATTCAAAAAAATAAAACGATGGACATTCACGAGATATAAGTTCTCCTTCTGTGGTAAAATAGGCTCTAGAACAAGGGGCGCCACACGCATATTTTTGCTAAAGTGTCAAATCAAAATCAAACATAGAAATCAACTCGAGATTCACATTTAAATCCATCACATCTAAATAAGTATCCTATGCATTTTGTATATAGATAAGCAGTACAAAAAGTACAATCAATCCACAAAATACAAACGTACGTGCATATAATGTTGACATTTACTAAATAATCAGCTTTACGTACCTCATCTGACTCCTTGGTTAACAGCTGAGTTATTGCCTTCCAATACAAAGAGTTGACGCCCTTGCGTCTTTCGCTTTTATTTTCGACAGCTGGTTGACTGGATTCTTCGAAATCTTCGTCACTGAGCATACTGTCATTTAAATCATTTTGTGACTCTCTGCGTCTCTCCCAGACGTGACTTTCAGTACAGCGTGATTGCAGAATTTTGTCTTGCTCCGTTTTCGAAACCCATTGAGGGACTAGTGTCAAATTATCTAATCTGTTATCCATGGAAATACCATTTATGTGACGAACTTCATACCCGGACTCGACGGGACCATTACGATGTTCCCTGTAAATTCATTCAGTAAATTGATATTGTTCTTTCACTCATTACAGCATAAATTGGTAGATTACATGCATAAAATACTAAGCTTACCACACTATTTTCTGAAGAGGCAATGGAATAACGACTCCTTTTGACTTAGGGTGACCCATAGCTATTACTCTAAGACCATCGCCATTTCTATCGATTTCTAATCGAGCGTCAAATTTGTACTCGTGAATTATTGGAATATCCACTTCGTCAATTAGGGCATATTTCATCTGTAAAAGAGAAAGTCCATCATAAAATCAACCTTTAGTAACAAAACTTGTAGAAATGGGTAATAACACATTTAGGTAATACTCGAGCATAAAGGCCTTTTGTTTTGTCAATTAAGCATTATAATCTTAATGGATATATTATACCAATGAGAATGAGACTAGCTAAATATGTAACTTACTTTGCCAACCGCTGTTCCCAGTTTGACAATTCCTAGTCGCACTGTTTTCTGATCGTCTATTGTCTCGATTAGTTTCATTTTTAACTACAGTAAATGTAATATACGGGTTAATTTGTAGTTGACGAGTTGCCTTATGTCCAGATAAAGCCTTTCAACTAAAAGTTTGGGAAACCTGTAAGAAAAAATGAAAAGAATCACTTACACGTACATACATACAATATACAATAAAACCATATATACTAAAAAGACTTATAATATCGTTAAACACATCATTACTTTACTATCTGAACTAAAGCATTTATTAAGAACACACGCTGGTTTTGAGTTTGACTGTGTAACGAATTATTTTACAAGGAAGATTTATACGATTGTGTACGAATTCTCTCCAATTTCGGGGCCAAATAAATCAATCCGTCCTTCCTAGTAGTATAACTGAATTCGATGTTTATGGCTTGAGCTTAAGACTTTCTTTGTACTGTGTATGTACGTATATAAATTAAATATTGAAGTCAAGGTGAATATAGGTTTGTATTGAAATACAAATTAGGAAAACCACAATAAAACCCAGATTTTACGAAGACCAGTATTATACGAGTCTAGAAAGGACAGTTAATTTCCTTCGCAGTGACTAAGAGTAGAAATGAAGTAGGAAAGAAACTAATTACGAAGTAGAGACAAGAATAAATAGAATCTTTTGTCTTTAAGAGCTACGTAGCTGCATCTCCCTCCTGATGCACAAGTTGCACTTGAAGGAAGTCAGTCCAGTCCAGAAAGTTTAATCAGCGAGCATTGTAGCATTTAGTTTACTTTATGTGTATAAACGTCAACGAACTCGCTCGCACAAAATGACGAATGAGTAAGCACAAAAAACGGAGTTGAGTTCTAAACTAATGTATGTAGAGAGATACCTAAATAATTTATACCGTACTAGGACTTGACTCATACAGCATACGTATAGATAGGCAATCCTCCTCCAACTCAAATTCATTTCCTTCAATTTACATTACTTTTAACATCATTTCTCTACATGCAAATTATATATTAAAAACAAGTATTCTATAAGACTGTTCATTATATATAGGTACAAAATGTCCGTGAACACATTCAGGTAACACTAATCAACAGAAACTTATCCATTTAAATCAAAAAATAAAGCACTGAACTGACAAGTATTGGTGTGGTATTTATCAGTATGCAATGTACACTGATAAGGGATTATTACTACCTAAATAAACTATCCACTACGTAATACACATTTGTATGTTATGTAGTAATCCTTATCTTTACCTGCAAGTGTAACTATTTATACATTTATATAGATTAGGTATTTATGTATACATACACAGAGATCGATGGCTGAGATTAAATATCACAGAACAGAATCGTACGATCAAAATAGTCGGACAAAATGAACTTACACGTTAATTACTGGCACACACACATAGCTAAAGGAACTGGAATTTCGTCAGATGCGTATAGTTAACAATAATTTTGAATAAGTGAGGAAAAGAGTCAAAATAAATGTAAAATAACCAAGTAGGTTACAGAAAATGTTCAAGAACACAAAGAATAGAGTCTGACTGACTGACTGTGATGTGAGTGAGTGGAGGAGCGATTGGTTTGGTAATAGTGACTCCTGCAATCGTCTAATGCTATGGAACAAACTGAACAAAGCATGCATGGTTTGCCGTTTGCTTGGTTTGGTTTGATAAACTGACAGAGCAAAGAAAAAAGGCAAGGTTAACGAAACGATCAGTCAGACAGGAGAGCTACTTACTTTGCTTGCATGGAATAGAATACAGAACACAAAACTGCACTGCACCACAGCAGAGGGTGATCGTCATAAATAACATATTCCTTAATACACTTCATAATAATATTATTATTGCATTAAATCAAGTACACCTCGTCTCCCTATGTAATAAGACACTCTTTTATGTGTGCCTATATATTATATCTGTCTTATACATATGACACACAAAGCTCGCTTAATGCAATATCAAATGTATATAAATGGTTTTGATGTGCAGGAGTGCTTTACTTATATAATGTGACAAAAAAGTAGCATACATGCACAGCAGCTTATACGTGAAAATATAGGTACTAGCTTCTAGGTACGTATTACCTACTTTACTAGGTATTCTAAATATATAAATAATAAACTTATTTTTGTAGCACAATCACAAATGGGTTTATAAATTACCTTTTTAGACTTAGCTGACAAAATTAAGATTTTATAACACTCTACACAGGTAGCACCTACTATGGCCTATGGCACATACGTATACAAAAATAATAATGCAACACTTACTACTTACATAAATATTTGTATACATAAATCAGGCAAGTTATATATAAACCTGCACGTAAATATACGGAGTAGGCACGGAGTACGTAGTATGAGCTAAATAATATTCTGAATATATAATATTTTTGTGCAGTGACAGAAGAAAAGTGCACACACTACGAGAGAGAACAATAAGTAAGTTAGGTTTGTTTGTTTGTAATACTTTTAGTAGGTAGATAAATATGAAGATACATAGAATAGAGGTAACTTGACTCTCTCAAGTTCTGCTAGACTTGTAAACTTGTAAGTTGAGTTGAGTAACTTATAGGATTACGTAAGATTCCGTTATAATAGGAGCCACATCACATGAGATTCCAACCTGAGCACACCAGACCACACTTTCAATATATAAAGTAATCTTATCACAGCAGTATACTCCGTTTGCACAGCTAAGGCTTATTAATGCTATCTCTCACTCTGTCTGTAATAATAATAATAACTATTGAATCCAGGAGCAGGCAGGAGTACTCAGGAGTAGTGAGTGCCATAAACACGACCACAACGACTACAATGTAAATACAGATAGTGCATGCTGCAACCAAATGTAATACACTTTATCAGAGTAATCTCTCTCTTTCTGGCCACTACTACATACTTCACTGCAACAATACCTTCTACAGATTCACACACACACACTCGACAGCAACACACAAGTGAACAGCACGAAAGAGTGTATAAGTGTGCTAGCTAGCAGCACTCTGAAATTATAATATTGTAAGATAATGCATTTAGTATTAGACTGAGTTAATACTTACTGTTAATTAACTCTTATACGCAATTGGTGATGTTGTCCTACACAGAGAGACGGATTGAAATTGAAGTGGAGCCATTGTGCATTATTATAATAATAATCAAACAATAATACGTAAACCTAGATCTAGATCTGCAACAACGGAGTTAAAATGTATCACCAATGTAGATACTCACAGTAGTGTAAGAGGACAGAGCAGAACTTACTTAGCTGTGGCAACTATGAAAGGAAACTGAGTGAGTGAAATTAAACGAAGCCATAGCTAAAGCCAAGGAATAACGTATAACAATGGAGCAGCGCACTATAATGTTTGGTTGCTATTTAAGTTGACAGTTGAAATGGCAGAACCGTTAGCTTTACTCTATTACCATCGCCATTAAATATTTAGCACTAACACATTCACAATTATATGACTAAATAGTACATGCCATTAGTGAGACAGGGGCAGGGGACGGGAATATGCACTTCTTGGGAGTCACTCGCACACACAACTATTCATTCATACTCACACATATAGCCCTCCATCACTATGATACAGACTACGAGCCTATGTACTTAGGCTTAGACACAATAATTAGCTAACTTTTTGCACATGAAAAATATTTGGCAAACGTACACAGCAAAGGAGTTAAACTGACATTTTGTACTATACGTCAGAGTTTGAGTGTGCACAAGGAACCTCATCATACTATAGTACATGATAGTACCTACATACGGTACCTAATCGTTCAGTCGGTCCAATACAAATGCTCAAACAGTCCAAAGGAAAAATTCAAATTGTCCAAAGCCACATGTTGCCAACAGAATAAATTGTCTAAATATTATGTTTAAATACATTCAATGCATCATAAAATGTACTAATAAGTATATCAAATGTGGGCGTAAGTTTGGACAATATTTTTATGCTTTTGATTTGGACAATTTTGATCTGCAATTTTTGCTCTATTTACTTACACTAGGACGATATAGATTGGACATCTGTGAATGCTAAGTACAGAGAGAGGAATGGCTATTACTACTTACATGCAACTAGGTAACTTACACATTTGTGAATACAATAAAGACAAGGAGTTCATTAAAAAGAACATCAACCCAAGTGAGCATAGCGTAAGGTGAGTTTAATAATAAATGATACAGAGTCCGTGTTTGTAGGTAAGTAAGGCCAGGCCAATAAAGAAAGAAATATATTTAGTTGTCTTGTACGGTATGTATATAGGCATTATTATTATGGCCTGCATGCTGCTAAATAAAGAGTTATTACAGATGTGCAATGCCATGTCTCTCTTTTTTCACCACACTATTACGGAATACATGCACACACACATAGCTAGATTAAAAATAAAGCATAAATCTTATCCTGCTACGTGGCATTGACAACTTTATTAGGTCTATCTACACTAATAACTTTTTATAGACATTTATTAGCCATTTTAATAGTAGAAGAACATTAAAGTATTAACAACTACATAAGTATATATATAGCTTTAGAGCGACTATACTTTAGCCATAAAGCTTCAATGATGTATCAATATTGCAGCTAATT
>JABASH010002463.1:0-20034 GCA_019776445.1 Tomocerus maximus
AAAGGGCATATGTCTCAGGAACACCCTGTATATATATATTAACTATAAATATTACGATATTACACAGTATACACTGTGTACTATGTAAGCGACATGACAGAATACAACAAGCAAAAAAAAACAACTTTGAAGCGGCAACTACGCATAGTAAGTAACAGCCACTAGTAAATACAGTCCGGAGTAAATACAGTCCTCTAGGAAATAGAAGCCTAGAATCCTTTTCAATACCATCTGAATCCAGCCTCACTCGTAAATATCTGCTATTTTCCTTGTTTTAAGACGTAATTGCATACACAATTGTTATGCTGCATTAGCTGCATAGACTTTTTTACAGCAATAATCCTATAAAAATGTGATGCCTTGTTTTTCCTGGCAGATATACTAATATTTTTTCACGTTTGTCATAAAGGACAGGTTTAAGTTATACTTTGTACTTACTACTAACATATACTTGCAAACAGAAATTGGGAATAATGTGACTAGTAATGTTTATCAAGGTAGTCTTGTATCGACACTTTTCTCCAGTGTAGACGACAAAAACTGTTATTGCCTATATAGATGAATTTAATACGTAATAGATGGTCAACAATAAATATTTTACTCTACACCCATATTTATAAAAATCAAAGTGTGAAACTCGTCTAAGATGTACTTTGTATCTGGAAATCAGTTTCATGTAATATTGAATGTGTTCAGTGTTTGACAATGAAGCAGCCGACCATTCTTGACTTCGCGACCCCAAACGATGTTGCGATTTTCTAAAGTGAACAACGAAAATATATTTTTGTAAACTGAAAGATTATTCTTTGGGTACAATAGTAATTAGTAATTATTATAACAGTAATGGAATTCAAATCCTGATCTTCTGAATGAAGTTGTAGTAAAGTATAGATCGTATAGACGAAATATTATGAGTTTGAACCCATGGTCAATCATACTGAATAATTCCATGTAATAATAGCTAGTTAAATACGATACGAAAGAAGTTATAAATTGATCTTACCAAAATATTCGTCCACTTCCACGAAGTATGTCTGAACTGACTAATTGATGACAGTCAACTTGGACTTGGACAGCAGCACACATTGTTGCAAATGGGACATCTCTTTATTCAAATTGAGTAAGAGTGGCATAAATTCAATATAATGAAGCTGCATAGCAAGATTGAAGCTATTGAAGTCGTCGGTAAGTTACATAATATTTACATAATTCAACAAAGTCTTAAGTAAGAATAGGACTAGACTGAATTTGCGTAAAAACCGCATAGATTATGGTAAATAGGAAATGGAAATAAATTATTATTATAACATTTGGTGTGTACAGCAGGGATTAATACATAATATTATGTGCCCAATATGCGCCATTTCCTTATGTACCACTTCTGCAATTATGTTAGTCTTAGTTGTTAAGAGACAGGATGTACTACTAAAATGGATATCGACACATACTTGTAATGCAATCCAGTTGTGTAAGCTGGATTGTGATTGTGATACACAGTGTACAGTACACTCACACATATCCGGTCCATCATTTATGATTTATGATATTTAATATGATGTTGTTCAGCATAAGAAGGTAAAACGAAAGAAATTACATCATAATAATAATGATATTATTGTTATACCTACATACTCTCTGGTTACGATAAAAATAGAAAGATGACCTCAATTGACCCGTGTTAGGTCCACCCACAGTAAATATTATCAAATATCTATTTAAGAGTATGTAGACATAAACAAGCAATTGAATATGAAAATGAGCTGAGCTAAAGCTGGACCATATAAAGTTACATGTTTATTACAATTTTATTACAAGTGAAATTCAAGGAATAGTATTGAGCCTATTGTATCATCGGTAGCAGCCATAATACACCTTACGGGTATAAAAAAGTGTCAATGGTCAACTCTATGCAATTACATACTGTGGTAGTAGGTACACTTATATGGCACACTACTGATTTTTGTCATTTTTGATTTAACGCAAAAAAGGAATATGTAGTCAAATAGCAAAATGCATTATAATTGAGATGAATACATTTTTTCCTCCTTTCAAAATGCATTGGGAAATTGATTGTGAGAGAAAAATAAAAAACACGTAAATAGATTGCAATTGTTTCCTTTAGCTTTAATTTCAAATTCAGATATATCGAGTACAAAATTAATTTTTGAGATGAGCTATATAAGTTCAGGTCTACAAACTTGCTCGACGAAACGCACTTCCAGCTCTGCTAGAAGAGATCTCAGACCGAATGGTAAACACGGAGACTTCCGTCTTTCCGCTAGATACAATATTTTCTAAGGAGAAAACTCGATTGTCTAAGGAAAATGAGTCAATAGCGGGTCCAGAGACTGATCCAACTTTTTCGAACACTAAAATAGCGGCACAAAACAAGTAGGCTACTATCAGAATAGCGAAAGCCGTAAAAACGTCATTTAGTCCAAGTGATTTCTTTTCAGTTGCTTTTTCCTCAGCGCATCGTAGATTGGCCATTCGATTGTAAGTATTCATGTATTTCTCACTCAGTCCTCTTTCCTTCATTGTTATTACTCTGAATCCAAGTAAAAGACAACAAATCGGTTCACAACTTTCAACTCTTTATAACGACCATCTATTGGAAGCTTTTTAAAAGGTATTTACTTGTGGTTAAAAAACTCCCGGAAAGGGGACCCCATTTTTGATAAACATGGAGCTTTTGTAATCGACACGACTAAATGCTACGTAAGAAATTTTTTCACACAACCACTTTTCAGAATAGTTAAGTCTTCTAGCGGCACCCACAAAGGCATCCGTAAACCCTAAATAGGCCGAAGACTTTTTTGCTATTGTAGCCAGACCCTCTTCGGGAGTAATCAATGCCTTGGGGTTTGTTTTATTACTTACCAATCCCTAGAAATGCAAATTTTTTTAAGAATTTTATATAAACTGAATCTTCAGGTAAGAGATGGAATTCTAGATGGAATAATAACCTACCTACCTATTTACTTGCCATAAGATAAAACGGTACTCACTTCGAAAACATATTCGGCCAGCCCATTATTGACATCTCCAAAGATGGGGAGTTTACTATTGATTAAATCTAAAACGTTTGAGATGGGAATCACTTTATTTGTCAAAGTGGAAACAATTGCAGCTGAGTACCCAATGTAACAAACCATTCCCGAAGTAGCCGCTGTCATGAACACAATTTTCATGGAAGCTGATACTGGAGCTTGGTTCCAGTAACCTTGAAGGTCAAAAAATATTTACATTTGCCAATGTTTAATACAAACTCCCTCAATAAGGTACATAAATATATCTGTAATACCTTGCTGACAAACAGTCCCCAATGTCCAAATCGTGGCTTGATGGGAAATAGTTTCAGCCCCTGGATCCCAGTGTCCAGCTCTGCGTTTGATCCCTGCAATTCCCACAGTAGCGAGTAGAATGAACAATAGGGAAGAGGCCAACACAAGCCACAATGAAGTGGAAAATGGTGTTACAAATATATTTCTTATGGTACTAGCTGGCGGCTGCACCAAGATCGCAAAAAGCCTAACATTTTAAATATTTTATCATTGTATTGCAATAATCGAAGCAAACAAAATGATGCTACATGCATACTATTTACATTAAGAATCTCTAAGTAAAGCAGAGGACAACTAAATTGTAGTACATAATATAAAAATGGAATATATAATTACCGAGCGCTTGATGTTGGCTGTATGAGCGTTAAACTTTTATTGGTATCAGGACGCGTATCTATAGTTAAAGTTGTCTGTGAGATTGCTATGTCAGCAGCACCTCTGATTACCAGCCAGTCTATACTATTACTTTCGTTTTTGACCATCCATGTTCCAGGTAATGCTAGCTCACTATGAGAAATCAAACACAATCAATGTAATTCTAATTAATAATAATATTATTATTATAATATCACTACTTAGTACTTTAGTAGTACTAGATTTACTAGAAACTAGAAAGAATGTATACAAATGAACAGATGGGGCAAAGAAAGAAAGATTCTGAAGGATGAAGGAACTAAAAAGAAGATAATTTTACAGTAAATATTTACTTACCTAAAATTGAAAGAGTCTTTTAGATCTCTGTACAAGCTTACAGAAAGACCGGAAAGAAATGTGTGATTACTACATGGAGAAAATTGAGTCTCAAAAGGATAGTCCTCATCATACTAAAATATCAGGAGTTTGAAAATGACAACGTGCTTTTGGATGATAATATTAATTTTAGAATTTATTTCTATGTACCCCAGCCGTTCCGACGATATTTACGAGTCCAAAATTATTTCGTCTCGTCGTTTTTCGAGAAATATTTACTAGAAAATCTATATCAGATAAATTCTCATAATTAATTTCATTCAGTACCGAGTGATTCTTTACATTGTACAGTTCCCAAATGGTTAAGTTCGTTCCTTTTCCACCAGAAAGATGAAATACCATGTAAAAATCACTATCAAGAGGTAGACTATTGTTTTCTGTGGAATCCCTTTGTGATTTAAGGACAGTCTTTTTAACTCTTTCCAAATCTTGAGACTTAATTTCATCAGGGTAGCATAAAAACCAATAGGGTCTCCAACTGTCGAAATCTTCGTTGAATGTGTTCGAAATCTGAAAAATCGCACAGCTGATTTATACTGCTAGTTATAGTTTCCTAATAAAATAGATTTACAAAAAGTAATTGCAAATCCTTAGTTAATATTTACTTGTCTTAAAGTGCTAAAAAATGAAGACTCATTGGCAGTCATTAAAACAGCGACAATCTTCTTGTATTTATCATCGAAACTCATGTTCATGATTTGATGAATATTCCCCACAAAAGAAACAGGGGAAAACTGCAAATCTGTTGAGACAAAATGAGAGATTTTTTATTAAAATGTGTTTGATCTGTTACGAATACATGATTCTGAATGAAAATACTACAATTCGAAAATTACCTGGAACTACACTTTCCATCCCGAGAACAATTTCTATCTCAATTCTACTATTAGTGTCAGCATTGTCTCGTGTAGATGATCGAAAAGGTTGTAAAACATTTAGAATGTCTGAATTAAATGATAAGAGAAATTCAAATTGAAACACGATCACTAAAAAACTGAAAGTAACTCTTATTTTAGCCATCACTCAAGTGGTTATGCTAAAAAACGACTGTTTCCTTTACTAATTAGTAGCAGCTGCAATGCAAAGAAGTTTTGCTTGCATAAATCACACTAGTGCAAATTATACATACTTCATGCTTTCTCTCTTTCAAGAGAAGTGCCCATCATGGGCCATCATATTTGCAGTAGTAAGCACCTGGACACACATTCGCAGTCTTTTAGGTATTTCATTTCAGGATTTTAAGAAAAATTGCATGGACTATAAGGCATTGGCTGACTATCCTTTGGTTTGCTAAAAATAGGTTTTTAGAGGTGTGTCTGATAGCTGTTATAACGTGGTTGGTGTCACATTAAGTGATGATTGGCTTATTTTACAAAACAGAATATTTGATGCACAGAGTGGTGTAGAAACATTGTCCGTGTTGCTTCTAGGTTGTTTGTCAAAATTGAGGTTGGGAATATTATGCGTTGTATTGACAGGGAAATGTTTGCTTTTGATTAGTGCATTATTCATCACTAT
The DNA here is from genome assembly GCA_019776445.1 of Tomocerus maximus. Classification (NCBI taxonomy): domain Eukaryota; kingdom Metazoa; phylum Arthropoda; class Collembola; order Entomobryomorpha; family Tomoceridae; genus Tomocerus; species Tomocerus maximus. The sequence goes on from JABASH010002463.1 coordinate 5,613, forward strand.
TTAAACATGTCAGAAGAATTGAAATTCTGTACTAAAGATACCTACTAAACGTTTAGCATTGTTAGGTAGACCTGGTGAAGTTACCACATTTGCAGTGATAAACTCGTACTCTTTATACGCATTCATGGAATTATGTCAGCTAGTCTCAACACGTAATATATCTGCATAAGTACTGCATATAATACATTCGCAGTATGCTTATTACTATTATTATTAATTCTAAAAGAAATTTCTTACAATTATACCTATAATATCCCTTATTGCGATCGAAATGCCAATGCACGAATTACTTATCACTTGTCACGGACTATCGTATTATAACAGTAAAGGTTTACATTTACATTGACCTTCCAGCTTGCAAAGAGCAATAAAGAATGTGAAGCGAAATAAATACTTAAATAACTTTCTGTAGTTAGTATTTGTAATTTTACTGCTAGTGGTTAAGTAGCAGCAAAATCTTGGAAAATGAAACATGCTACAAGAAACCACATTATGACATGCAATATTTTTACCGAACATTACTGCTTTGTATTTATATATCTTATATTATTCATTCTATCCATGATGAAGCAATAAAATTTTCATTAAAATCAAACATATTTTCTGATTTAGACTCATTCGTATACACATCACATTGAAATAAGTAGATAATCTAACATTTTTTTTACTACATTATAACACACCAACGTCGCAATATTATCCATATGTCTGGATGTTTGAAATGATTGATTGAAGAGATGATTTTAATGCTCATCATTTAGGAACTTCAATCGACCGAAGCTCAAACACAATATTAAGATGTGCGGTAAGATAGGCACATCTGTACCTACCTTAAAACAAATGCCTATTTTTGAAATTGAGCAATCAAGAAATAGACAAACTCAAAGCAAAATTCATATATTCATACAGACTGACCCATAATGGCATAAGCCATACAGTACTAGATAACTTATAGTAGAACCAGTAGAACTGACATGACAAATAAATTATTTTATCTTGTGCATGATAACACTTCACTTCGGCTCGACAATTATACTACTCGACACCTGCCTAAGACTTCAATTTAGTGAAGATGCTATCGTTTGTTATCGTATCTTTCATGTTTTGTGTACGTATGTAATGCATTGTGTATTTTTCCTTCGTAGGGATACGAACTTGATACACTATTCATGAAGGTTGTCCAAGTAGCAACCGGGTCCGCAAAATTCGCAAATGGCAAATACACACCTTCAACCTTCAAAGGAGTAGCTAGAAAATTGTATACGGATGAACACACATGACAGCAAATGAAAACTAACTGTCACAGGAGTGTCATATCATTTAACGCTTAAGAACAAGCCAGTACAACCTAGTTTAATTTAACTTGAAAGCGACACAGCTTTCTTGTTATTATATTATTCATGCAGTAACCGAAAAAAAACCAGAAGAGATTACAATAATGGACTTAAAGCAGTCAGTTTTACTTGACACGGTCGTGCACAACTGAGTACTGAAATAACGATTTGTGTCAACAAAAACAAAACCCTTCATGCACCCGTCAAACATATTTACAATTGGAATCCAATTAGAATTTGAAAATGAATGCTGAATAAATGACCAACTTAGTGAAAAAAGTTGTTGATCATGAAATTGTAAAAAATGCATCCTTAAAGTATATCGCATAATACAATAATTATTTTTATAAAATGAAACTGCGAATTATTTTACATTTCAATTAGTTGTTTCCAATTGGCTAATCTATTGTGCGCCCAATATGATTTAATCGTAGTCATTGTGCACACGAACTTTAAATTGTGAGAAACGAGTTAAATGTCGAAACAAAATTTTATTACGACAATTAATTGTTCAAAAGACATAACAATAATATTACAAGTTTTACTTAATTTAGCAGGTATTTTCCCTGTGGACGTGGATCCATTTGACACAATTCTCAAGCAACTGAATACATACAAATAGGTCATCAGTTTTCAATTTTACTATTATCGTTTAAGCAACTTTGGAACCAAAGCGCCCAACTAATCACGGCGTCAGTTCGATAAGGGACTTTGGATAAAGAGTGACAATCTTTGTATATACGAACGCTGAAATAAAATGATTAGATAGGTTAAATGTTAACTTAATAACTAAATTTCTTTCGCCAATTAAAATAAAATTTCTTACTCCGCCCTCTTTCCATGAGCAAGTAATGCACGATAAAATGCAAATCCTTGAGACATTGGAACACGCAAATCCTCGGATCCCAACTGCAACAAGACAGGAGCTTTGGTTTGATGTACGTTCATAATTGGAGAATGAATTTGATATGTTTTCGCATCTTGAAGACAACTTGCGTACGGCAAAACAGTTTTTAATGAAGGGTCCTGCTTAACACCACTTTCAGCCTGCACCCTTTAACATTTAAAAAAAAATTCAAAATTATAAGTGTAACTTAACATGAGAAAAAAATCACCAAATAGTTATTTAGTAACATAAAAAGGTACATAGGTGTAATATTATTATATATACCAATCAGCTATGTCTGAGGTGCCAATCATGGTATTTAAATCGATCACAGGATTTCTCATTACGGCAGATTTATAAAAATCCTGAAAGAATTGATTTCTAATTTATAAACGAACCTACTTTGGATGTTTTAAGCTTTAAGCAGTAAAAACTTACCGGATATAATGTAATGAGCTGGGCCGCCAAAAATCCTCCATGAGATCCCCCGCTAACTACCACTTTATTCTTACTTATGTACTTTACCTCTTCAATAACCTTTACCGCTATCATTTGACAATCTTGTACATCCTTTTGTCCGATGTATCCAAGAAGCTCGTCTGTCACATCCTTTTTTCCACCAGTACTTCCAATATAGTTCAATAATAGAATCGAATACCCTGATCAACATTCACACATAGTCATAATCTACAAGTATTTTAAATACTTAGGGAAACGATAAGTATTATTGATTATGTACACACCTGAGCGAAGAAAGAAAGCAAACTCATGTGCGAAAGAGTTAGTGAAATTGCTATGGGGTCCTCCATGAGGCCACACAATTAATGGCACGCTGTTAGGAGCAATATCAGGAGAGTCTGGATCGGGTCCAAAAAATAATGAAGGAGGAGAGCTTTCCCCGGTGAAACATTTTTGAACAATTTTTCTGTTAAAAAATTGCTCTGGTTTTGTAATCAAAGCTCGTTGAAATTTTCCACTTTTCATGTTCAACAATTGAAGCGTGGGAGATTCAACCACTGAACTGCAGGCCATCAGAATATGATCCTTGCCAATCCATAGAATGCCACTTAAACCCTTCGGACGGATAACTTGCGGTTCTGCAAATGAATCAAGAGCTTACCTAACTGATATTTAATTAAATTAAGAATCCAATAAAATAACCTGATAGCTTTCCAATTGCCATAATTACCTTCGCCTAAAGACAAAATAACTATGATTGTTTCTGCCTCACTTGAAGTTGTAACATATAATTTAGTTGAATCTAAAGACCAACAATTAGTAGAAAAGGGGGAGTAAATGGGAACATCGTTTGACGGCGAAGTACCATACCAAACCACTGGATCTTCATTCTAAACAATAAAAATTATTATTCGTCTTGTAAGAAGATTTTTTTGGTAATTGTAATTATTAACAGCACCTTTATTAAATCGTAGCCCATTATTGTCAAAGCCCTTTGGTGAGGTCCGTCCACTGCTCTCTCCTGCCAAACTACATAATTACCATCCGGTCGGACTCTAGGCGAAGAAGCTCCTCGTCCAGCAGCACTCAAGTATTCTATTTTAAGTTTTACCAGTTTTTTACGTTATAATAGTCCTAAGGAGTAATAACATTATTATTTATAATTAGTAATTAGTTACACTTTGGCCATCACTTACTAAAGTTGCTTCCATCAGCGCCTATCATAAAGACACGCGTTTCTCTGTTGTTACAGAAAATTAAGCCCAGCCTCCAAACTGGTATAATCGCAGACGTAGCTATAATTGAATCTCCAGCCCATTGTATGTCCATAGGAAAATCCTCATTTGATAGTTCCAGCACATTGAAAGAGTTAGTATCGATATCTAATACGACAATGACAGACAAATGATTCTCACTTAGTTGTTCCCCCCAAGTCTGTTTGAGGACAAACTCTTCTCCCTAAAAATCGTCAATGGAATTTAAAATTAGAGTAATTTATTCATTATCGAATTTTCATTGGTAATTTTGCTTTAGTAATTTTGAAAATTCATTAAAGATGAAATCTATGGATTACTTTAACTGTAGGCTCATTACTCTGCTTATTAGCATTTGCAGCGTCTTCAGCATAAGAAGTAAAATAAGGTTTTGATTTAGCAGTTTTCATCTCTGCCAAATACGCTAACTTCGTCCCTGCTTTGTTCCAAACCATTTTGGTTCCCCATCCAGCTAATAGGGTGAAAATAGTTCTTTGTTAAGAATCAAAGTCAGTGTCAATGGCCAATCAAACATTTAGCCATCAAAATTATATATAAATGTGCCATGAAATTGAGATAGATACTATATTGGTGACAAATATTGGCCATTAAAACTCTAATGACCGCAAACTTACGAGAAGTTAACACGCCTTTATGCTTATCCAGTTCATTTAGGTCATAAGTTTTCAGAAGTGTAACATCGCTCCATATTTGCAGAAGTTCCCGTTTCGGTTGGCCTTCCTCACCACTCTTCTCCACTACGACTGCTTTTTTTTCACCGGTATGAGAGAAGGAAGAAAGTTTACTATGTTTTTTTAACAGACAAAGCAAATAAAATTAATAAGCTAATAATTAAATACTATCAATATTTTTAATGTTTTTCCGTTTTTAGTCAACCTTACCATTCCTCTGTCACTGGTTTTGAAGAAATTATAACTGATGGTTCTGTAACGGTGTCATTTCCATCAGGCCAATTAAAAGAGCTTTTTAAGACCGTGAAAGATTTCGAAAACGTTATGTTTTCTTTTTTAGTGACATCGCTGACAGACCACCAGCTTTGAATATTGAAGACATTGTCATCTTCTTCGTATCGGCCTTTCGATATCGTTGGAATTTTCAGCAAATCAATCCAAGTTTTGACTACCTCCTCTGAATTTGGAAGTGGGGATAACGATGTCATCGTGCGTTTCTGCGCTATCTTGCTAACTATTTTCGCAGATTCAATAAACGTATTCTGAATCTGAATTGTCTGAATCTGAATACTTCTAGAGAAGAAAGCTGGAAAAGAAAATCCAAAATATTTTTTATCAAACACCAAAAAGAATCGTTAGAAAAATGTTCCAAAATCCTCTATCCTTTAAATATGAAATGACACGCAGCAGATCGGAAATTGGAATATAAGTAATAACTATTCCTCCAACCTGTTGACACCCTCTTATTTCTGCTGACCAGGCAGTTGCTGGAAAAAATTTTTTTTTGGTGAACTAGGACTAGGATTTCTAAGGATGAACTATAGAGATGCCTATTGCTCATTCCTGTAACTTTTTGCTTTGTACCTTGCTGTGATTGATGAGACGATGAGACTTTATTCATTCATGAGCATATGAGCTGCATTTCTGTTACATTAATCCTTGCCTTCTTTGCTAAGGAAAGGAGGATATCACAACTTTCAAAATACAATAGAGCAATGCAAGTACAAGCATGGTCAAAGTCAAAACCAACGTGGTAAATAAATGTAGTTTCTAAAGTCTTATCTTGGAATCTTGGGGTCTCAGTCTAAAATTGAAAATACTAGTTATAGTTAAGTAACTGGCCTGTGTGGTGTGGTAAGTGATATTTTATGTATTAAATAATTTTTTTCGTTTAATATTAATAATAAATAAATAATGTTTTCATTTACTTTTCTTTCTTTAGTCAAAATCGGCTTTTTTCAAAATGTCCGAAAGATTATTTGAAGAAGATACTGACGAGGAATTCGATTCCGGTGCATCGGAAGATTTTGATGAAACTGTGGAAGACAACGAATTTCCTGACGAAGAATCTAGCGACCAAGGGAATAGTAATCCAGAAGATTGTGAAGATGATAATAATGCTACTCTTGCTGCAAAAAAAAAGAAAGCGAAAAGAAAAAACAAGTTGGATAAAATTTTAGATGACGGAACTGCAGGAGGGATCAAAATGACTATGAAGGAAATAAATAAACTGAAAGAAACACAAGATTTGTACAATTCCAATTTGTACCGGTTTCAGGTAAACAGTAAATACAAGTTTTCCTGGTTAGCCGGAATCTGGAATAAATAATAGATTATTTATATATTTAGCACGTAAAATGAAAGTTATAATATTCACTTGGGCAGTACATATATGAATACCAACTATATAACATTTTATGGAGGCAGATAAGATAGCTCAATTAGATATAAATTGTAAATAATTTTTGTAGATAACAAAATAATTAATCGATTCTTACAAAAACTGTCAACTATTTGTGCTTGCAGATCCAAGAATTAATATCAGAAATAACAATCACCACAAAAAGAAAATTACAAGTAGAAAAGTGGCGTGAAGACTTTGAGACCTACATGGACAATTTAGTGAAATCAGAATCATTTTCTGTGAGTATTTTGATTCATTACTAATAGTCATTAATTTTAATTAAGTTTGCTTGTGTCCTTGACTTACAATAATACAAAAAGTTAATTATTTATTTGTAGCTGGGGGAGTATAAAAACTGGCTTGGAAGTGCTAAACTACCCTTACCTGAGAAAATACATCCAGTTAAACTAGCCAAAGGATCATTTACATGGTCTAAACCCACTACGGTGAAGATAGTAGGATCGTATGCCCATGATGTTTCACTTTGCAAAATGTCTACGGTTGACATTATGGTGGAAATGCCAAAAGTATGTTGTTATTTTTTTTAATTATTTTTATTCCAGACTATCTCATCTCATAAACATTATGTACAAATACAGTTATACTGCAAGTATTTTAAACAAACGTCATTTCTATTTAGGAATTTTTGAACCACCATGATTATTTAAATCATAAATATCATGTAAAGAGAGCGATGTATTTAACGTATCTTGCTATGCAATTGGCTAGTCGCGGGGACCAAGTTAATTTTACAACTGAAGCAGGAAATCCTTTGAAACCTTTGATTAAAATCTCGGAGAAACATTTTATTATTATTATACATGCAGTTCCGCCTTTAGATTTCTTCAAACCGAGCAGATTTAGTCCAATAATGAATAATTTACGTTATGAGCATTTCAATGGTGAAGCATTTCCGTCAGATGGTAAGTAAAATACACACTATCTAAAAGTTTTGCGACCAAAATAGTAGATGAAAGGAAAGTGATGTTTTTATTTACTTATTTTCAATTTGTTTCAGAACCAGAATACAACACTCCTCATTACAATGCCAGTATTGTTAGCGATTGTCTGCTGCAAAGAGAGCAGTTGCTACCAAAAAAAATTCTCGAGAAAAGTACCAACATCAAGGATGCGATAAAAATGCTAAAAGTTTGGCTTCATCAGCGAGCTTTAAATAAGGCAATATTTTTAAGTTAACCTTCTTATTTAACATAAGTACTTGAAACTTTTGAGTCATTTTGTTTGCTGAATCATAAATATTTTTTATTTACAGGGATATGGTGCTTTTTCTTGTCATATAATGACAATGTTCGTATGCTATTTGGCATCCAAAAATAAAATTAACGGGATGATGAGCAGCTATCAACTTATTCGAATCGTTTTTAACAACTTGGCCAGTATGGACTGGACTACTGCAGGCATCAGTTTAAATTCAGAGAGTGTTATGTCAGACTGGCATATGCATTTTGATGTTGTGTTTTTGGATGATTCCGGTCATATGAATTATACTGCCAATATGTCAAAGTTTACATACAGAAGGGTTCAATATGAAGCAAAGAGAGCGTTAACAATATTGGATGGAGCTCATGTGTCTGGATTTCAAGCTATGTTCATCAAAAAAGTCCCATTCCTTTATAATTTCGATCATATTTTGCAGTAAGACAATATTTGTTATGTATTTTAAAAAACACGAAAGTTCTATTTGTACTTTAATTTCAATTTCATCTGACTAAAATGTTAATTTAAACAGATTGAGAAAACTTGATATCCTGAAGATCCGTTTTAAAAAGGAAAAGCAGTATGATCGTTTCTTTTTAAATCATTCTGATTACTTTCGCCCAATTGGCTTATCCTTAGTTGGCGAAGTCTTAGAAAAGGCTTTGGGGAAGAGAATACAATTGATTGATGTGGAATTACAACCATGCCATGAATGGGACATTTCAGAGCCACCACCTGATTCCCAATCAGCTGGGGATTGTATAAGATTTGGAATCATAATAAATAGAGAAGCCGCTTTTAAGCTTGTTGAAAAATGCGAGTCAGAAGATCCCGTCGTTATCTCCCAGTTTAAAGATTTTTGGGGCGAAAAATCCGAATTGAGAAGGTTTAAAGATGGAACCATGTTAGAGACAGTAGTCTTTGATGAAACTGATTCAAAATACAGGATTTGCTACCACATGGTGAAATACTCTTTAGAAAAACATTTGGGCATCAAGCTAAAAGATACGGAGTTACACTACCTTGATGGACAGTTGGAGAAATCTATTGAGTGCGGATACTTACAGATAAAACTCAAAGGCAAAAAGCGGAACAAAGTTAGCACTGAAAGCTCGAAACCGAAACGACCTAGAATTACAGATCTTGAAGAAGAGCAAGTGCCGTTTCTCCTGGATGAAATCACTAATTCAGCATCAGCGTCCTTTGACGAACTTTCGAAAATTCTAAGACAGTTGGAAGGCCTTCCCTTAAATATTACATCTGTACAAGGAACATCCTCAGCTCTCAGGTTCACTAACGTGTATCCAACACCCCCTCAAAGATTCTACTCCAGTACATTATTAACCAGTCTTCGTCCTGAGACACAATGCTTAATTATTAAAGATTCCAAAGATTCGACCATAACAAAATGTCCCAAGTATGTAGAGCCAATTGGGGTAATGGTCCATCTGGAATCCAGTGGGAAGTGGCCCGATGACATGCAAGCAATTGAAAGATTAAAATGTGCATTTATAATCCGAATCGGACAGCTTATGAAAGATCAATTTGGGTTGACTACCCAAGTGTATCCTCGGCATGTTGATGTCATAAAGGATGGATTTATATTCCGAATTCGTCTGACCTACTTCAGAGAAATTATTCTTCTAAAACAACTTCAAGGCACTGATGGAATTTTGAAAATTCGTGATAACCCTGAATCATTATTACTAGAAAAAGAAACTTTAATTTTACCACAGTTGACGTCAACATTGCATTCTTTTCATCGTCAATTTGAAGCATATGGAAAAACGTGTCGCTTGGCTAAGCGATGGATATCCTCTCAATTATTACTTGCGTCTCCTTTACAGTACGACAAAAATTTCGATGCGCCTGACTGCAGATTTACTGAAGAGTCTATTGAACTACTTGTAGCTCAATTGTTTCTCTATTTTGCCCCCCATTTGTCACCACCAAATGAAGCTCAAACTGGATTTCTTAGATTTTTGTTTCTCTTATCAACAAATGATTGGACTGCAATGCCTGTAATTTTGAATTTCAACGAAAAACTGAGCAAAGATGAAATATCTAAAATAGAATCGATTTTCTCGCGAAAACGTGAGACGTTTCCTCCACTTTTTATTTCAACACCGGAAGATAAGTTTGGCTCAGTTTGGACGAAAAATATACATCCTATTATTGTTCAACGTGCGGCTGCCCTTGCTACACAAGCCTTGTCGATTGTTTCCAATGACTTATGTCAATCAAAGAAAATCAGCCCTGCTGATATGGGGAACAGATTCAAGGCACTGTTCCGTCCCACAACCGACCAGTTTGATGTGGTAATATGGATTAGAAAAGAAATGGATCCAAGAAAAACACAGACAATCGATTCTGCTACAGAAAGTGTTTTGAAATTTAAAGAGTATATCAAAGACCACGAAGAACTTATGCCGATTGTCGACTTTGATCCAGTACAACAGTTTTTGAGAGAACTAAGGGATGCTTTTGGACACTTGGCTTTGTTTTTGCATGACCTCTATGGCGGAAATTTTATTGCCGTTGTGTGGAAACCTACTGCTCGGACTCCTCAGCCATTTAAGGTACATACATCATACATTAATACAAAGAATTAAGAATATACATACAGGTACACTAACTGCTTTCACCATGTAAATGAATGAAAGACCTGCGGTACCTTTTGAGAAAATATTAGTCTCTAGCTGTAGATACATTTTTGTACCTCATTGTCATTGTACTCTAATATTTTATTTGAATCAATAATGTTTATATGTAATTAATCTTAACAGGTGTCTGATATTAATGGGAAGGAGCTCTATGATGATAAACAGACTGTTGGCAACTTACTTGGGATATTAGAATGCTTTCAAATTATGGGGACTGGTATCATTGATCGGATCGAGACGAAGGATTAATTATTTGAAACCAAATTATGCAGTTAATTAATGCTAGCCGTTGAATTTTCTTTTTTCGCAAAACCAAGGATTTACCAGTTAGTATATTTATGTTTTTAGTCTTAGATTGTAGTAAGTAATGTTTTTAAAAGCCTCTATCTAGTTGTATAAAATTATATTGTATTTAGACACAAGAAACATATGTTTCAAAAGTGTGATGATCATTGAACTGCCTTTCGTGATCTGTTGTATCAGTTAACATACTAATAGTTAAAAGCTTCTATATGCTTTCCATCATTTACTTTTGAAACATAATTTCTTTTAAGAAACTGTCGCCAATTTCATCTTCATAAGTTGTAATTGTATCGGTTGACTGTTGAAAAGTTTTTCACTGTAATTATTTATAGTTTTTTACTAAAATAAAAGTTGCAGTGAGTAAAAAGATAAGTGAATCTTATCAGTTTATATAGTTTTCATCTCTTAAAACCATCATTGACTAGAAAATAGCCTCTTTATCCATGTGACACAGCAGATTTTATTTTCCATATTTTTATAACCTATTTAGCTTTAACATAAAATCATCAGTTCGCCTCATTTCTCTATTATATACGCCTCTAATAGCATTTCCGTATTCATATAGATGTTTCGTGTCCTGAAAGCAAATAAATGAACATAAACAAGCATGAATTTTAATAATTAAGGTTAGTGTAAGAATATTTGAAACTGTAATTCATGCAGAAGATCATAGGAGAGTAAATTACCTGACAACCATCAATGTATTTAGCTACTAGTGGATTAACTGGAGGACGATACGTATCGAATATGCTGGTACCCCTTAAGTGATACTTTTTCCTAAGCCTTTTGAATGATTCGTCCTCTTTCAGATGCGGTGGTGTGTCTTCCATTCTAAACATTGAACCTAACGCAGAATTCTTATATTCGGGTTCTGGAAAGAGAGTCATCGAATGGTCATACTTAGCTATTCTTTGTTGATGTTTTTCAATTATTCTATCCCGTTCGTGTTCCTTTTCTTCGAAAAATTGTTTATTCCTTTCTTTCATTCGGGCTTCTTGCCTGGCTCTTCTTTCTCTCTCTCGTTGTTCTAAAAGCTCTGCACGTTGCCTATCTTTAATTGCCATCCTAGTTTCTTCTCTCAGAAGATCTCTTTTCATTTTCCCACCTGTGAGATAGAAGTTTAAAAGTGTATATTTTCATAAAATACTTCAAAAGTATGTACAAACTAATTTTGAAGTGAGTGTTTTCCCTACGTCCTGCCCTTTGCTCTGAATTGTCCGATTCTCCATATGGAGATCCACTCGATCCTAAAGTTGTCATGCTTTGGTAGGGATCCGCTCTCTCCTCATCACTTTTAAAGAGCGTCCTCATGAGTTTAGCTTCTTCAGCTTCTCTATGTCGTTTCTCAATCAGTCTTTGCTTTGCTCTTGCAACTTTACCTTGGAACCTCTCTTCTCTGGCCAGTATCTCTTCAGATGGAACCCATAATTCTCCTGTGTTGTGCAAATGGGAAAAAAATTTACCATTTGGCTCAAATTCATAAGGCTCTATTGCCACAGCTGTAACTTTAGGTTTGTCTTGTGTATAAAAGCTTGCACTATGATCTTCGAGGCGCTGCAGCATCTTGTTAACACTTTTAAATAATGAAATGCAAATTAAGATTAAACTGTTTGGAAATTCCATTACAGTTCTCTAACAATTACTATGCCCTCCCAAATTATATTTATTAAATCAAACTTAGCATCAAAAATGACTTATTGTGGTACAGAACTATAATAACATTAACAGAAAAAATACCAAAAAAGTCACCGAAAAACTGGATGCTTGTATAAATGAAGTAAATCATCTGTGGGGTTCATTTTCCCACTAATTACGAGGTCCTTAACTCTTTCCTTTTCCTTTTTTTCTCGGTTTTTTAAATATTTCTTCTCATTCCTTATTTCATCTTCTACTAATTTATGGTGAAGTTTTTCCATGTATTCTTTATCGTTCAGTTTTATAACTGCACTGTCCATTAAAAGTTCTAACCGTACAGCTATACGGTTGGGTTGTTCCACTCTATTAATGAAAAAGCAATCGTTTCAACTTTCAACCATCGAATACATAAAACATCTTTATAATTCCTGTATCTAATCATTGTGTTGTGACAATGATAGTAAGCACAAATTACATAATTAGCTACTAAATATTATAATATTTTAATGATTTCGCTGAAATGATATAACTTTGATGTGAATTACTGATAGCTGACAAAGTCGTTAGTGATTACAGAACTATGTGTCAGTGGAAGCAGGTTTGTAAAGTTATTTGTGTGTCTTCTGCGATTATTCTTTGCTTTAGATTTCTTCTTACGACTTTTGCAATTGCCTGTTTTCTGATAAAGAGTTGTGATTCCTTTCACATTCTCTATGTTCTCACATACATCCGATTGTAAAGGATCTTTATAGAGTTCATATTGATCTTTGGATTGGGACATTTGGTCCACGTCCAACTTTACAAACGATCTTGCAACTAACGGCATCTTGATTCAATTTTAAACTTTTAATTTTTCAGTTCCAATTTACACAATTTATAATTTTGCATATGAATATAGGCCAGAGATGGTTGAATTGACCAATTTAACAATTTTTTATATAAAGCCAATTAATGATCTGTGGGGATAGTCGCGTCGATATCACATGTGTGTGTGTTGTGTGCTCACATTATGCTGTTCATCTTTGGTGTCGATATCGATGCTGTAATAATAAGTTTGTGTGTATTGTAATTCACTCATACTAAGGTTGACGAAGGTAGACATTTAATTAAGTAACTGCTCAACTACATGGTAACCAAAAGCACTATATTTTTATCGAGAAATAAAATAAACTTTGGTCTGTAAACTAAAGTATCAGTGTTTTCACTGATTTTGTTCTATAAAAGAAAAACATGTACCATAAGGCTATAAGGCTTAACTGTCTTAATGGTACACGCTATAGAAAGGCATTAAAATAGCCATAGATCATATGTAAGCCATGTAATGTATGGTATCCAAAGAAAGACTAATCGTTTTCATTTCAACACATTACTTTATTGATCAACTCTAATCAAAACACTTTGCCTTCACCAGTCGTACATTCATACATAGCCACTTCATAACTATTAAATCAAATGCTGTTGCAATACAAGTTCAAGAAATCAAGCTTGAGTTCATGCATTGTACACACTACTAATGTGGTTGCTTACACATAACAATATCGTTTTTAAGTAAAACAATTACATATATTTGTATGTAGTATCTTAGCGTAAAACAGAACTTGCTTCGTTACTTAACATTGTTAACGCCACGCTCACTCGTGCACACTTAAATTTATATACAATTGACATTAGTCAATTAAGAACGGCCACTTCAAATCTCACATCCAAGTTCGTCAAACCGTTTTGTGTTGTATTTCGTATTTCATATTACATCGTGTTACAGTTGTAGGTGCAGCAGTTGTGTAAATTGCTATAATATATTCACGATTTGCATGTATAATTGTTTTGTCAGTAGATCTCTAATGCTTATTAAAAACTCGGGGTTTACATAGTTGTTCAACTATTTAGTCTATTTCTATCATTATGTATTTAATGTATTCAACCTGGATTTTTGATGTTTCCTGTCATCAAATAAATCGTTGGCTACTCAATATTATAAGCGCTCAACGGTTTTCCACATTAAAATATTATAAATATATATAATAGCTTGTCATTGTGTAGTCACTACATAGTAATAGAGCTCTGGATTACTTATGAGGACATTCTGTTAGTTATATATTAATGTTGTGTCATTATTCGTTGTCTTCTGCGTATATAAACTTACTGACTCTCTTAGTATCCTTATTTACAAAATTAGTCAGATATTCATGTTATGTTTCAGATTTTTCTATCTTGAATTCAAATTTGTTAAAATGTCAAAAACTACATCATTCAAAAATCAAAAGGTTAATATTTCAGCACAACTTATTTGTATAA
>JABASH010002464.1:0-20033 GCA_019776445.1 Tomocerus maximus
TCTCAATGAGACTCGTCTACGTGTATTTCATTACACCATCACTGCATATTGCATCCATCACTGCATATTGCATCCATCACTGCATAAATACTGCATATTCATCAGTAGCTAGTAGCCGTATCAAGGAGAACGCCGGAGAACCGTGTCAGTATACATCAAACAATCGTTTCACTAAAGCTACGTAAATAAATAAGAAGATATTTTGTTGTATTTATTTTACTGATACTGAAATTACTTAAAGGTTCATTGAATCAGTTTACATTTTGATGTACTTAGGTTGCTCACTTATCACACTAGTATTATGAGTCTTAATATTAATTATGATGTTAACCCACCTAACTGCATCGTTTTGAATTTTTACTGACTTTTGTTCATTTACAAATAATAATAAGTAGTACGTATATATTTGCCTGTACAATTAGCGTTGCGACTTGCGACTGTAGAAAACCAATCTAGTATAACCTCGATGTGTAGTAGGGAAATCAACCATATCTGGAGATGTGTGTTGTTGCAATTACTTATTCTGTCAATACATTTAACAAATATTTATATGGCACATATAACAAGTAAAGTTATACAGAAGAACAATTTACGTGACAGAGCATACTAATACGTCATTGCTGTGTTATCAAATGCATTTTCGGTTTGATCGTCATTCGCAACACCCACCTTGACTCTTTTGTCCCGTATTTTATCCCTGAGTTTTTTCGCAGCGAAGAAAATCAAATATGTTATCACTAAAATAATTAAGACACCAACAAATCCTAATCTGAGCACTTTTTCAACATGACAGTGATTCTCGTCCATTCCAAATTCATCTTCAAAGCCACAATGCTGTCTTGAATCGCAAAACAATCGTCGGTCGATGCATGAGAAATTATTATGGGTAGAGCATCTTGCCAGAGTTGAGCCAGAAAGTTCTTTGGGACATTCTATAAAGATAAATAATTACGAAAACAGATTAATCTGCAGATAATTTTACTACTGTATATATTTGGTATTTTCAATCAAAATTACCTCGATATGTTGTGAATAATATTTTTGCTAGCATATACGGCAGTTTTGGGGAGTCTACATCAATGAGTATTCTTGTCTTGCCTTTAGGATCCAAAAATGTTCGTGGACCTTTGTATTCTTCTGAGTACACATCGGTAGATAAAAAATACGCTCCATCATCAATTTTCCCACAAATCTTAGATGTTGTATAGGAGCCCAAGTCTTGTTCAAACTAAATATCGTAAATCCATTTTTAATGCTACATCTGAAAACTTGCATTAAAAATACCATTCAAAATTGGACTTGTATCAATTATTGTTGAAAATCACGAGTTTGTCCGGTTTCTTGATATTTTATAGTATTAAATACGGATAAACATATGAAACACTTTCCCTTGCTTAAAATACAGATAGGGTTAGGGTAGAGTTAGAACTGATTTGGGTCTCGTGTCCTTATGTGTTCGTCTCCCATATTTATCCGCTTATTTTTGACATTACTTAGACGTAAATCAATAGATTAAGTCATTTCTAATACTAATTACTGTATTAGATACATTTATTTCCTATCTCTTATGTTATTTAGGGAACGGTGCAATGAATATTATTTCCATACCCTAACTGAGTCGACACAACCGTCATCCTTCTTAGGAAGATCTAAAGATTCGACAACAGTCATGAGACCATAAGTCGGTGGAGCTGTAACTACAAAGCTTCCAGTGAGATGATTTATTGATATAGAATCTCTGGGCATTGTTCCAGGTTCCGGTTCCGCGTGCTCTCCATTTACTATCCAAACACTAAAAGTAGGTGTTTGATCCCCAGTGAGGCTTAGCCGTTTTAATTTTATTTCAAATACACCTAACACAGTAATTAACAAAAGTAATAATTAAGATCATGACAAAGGTTTAGGTTAGTATTTCTTAGATTATATCTTTCTTATAGTCAGTAAAATAATGTGAAAGAAATGAAATCAAAAGTGTGTAAAGATTAACTTCACCTTCTGCAGTTGAGAAGACTGTGTGGAGGTGGACACCAGAAAGTATGAATCGAGCAAAAATGAGTAAAACGAAATTAATTATATCCAAATGAGAAGTCATTCTTCGTATAGGTCGTCTTTTCAATCATCGACAGAGTTTGGGTAGATAATCTTGTCAATCGATTCTAATAACTAATAAACTTAAAGAACCATTCATAAAATTCCGTGCCAAACACTGACTAATGCGTTCTTTATCAAGTTAAATGAATGATATAGGTTTTAGGTACATTCTAAATAAATAGAACTGTCAGGAGATGAACCCACACTCACTGTGCTGAACAGCAATGAGAAAAACATCTAGATGCTACTATTTACTAATAAGTACTGAAGTGCAATTTATCTTTGTACCAAGTAACCACGTTAAGGTAAGTAGTATTATTGTATAGCTATGTACTTAAACTTAGTACGAAACACAGATTCACTCTAATGCAAATAATAAACTTGATGCTCACGCTAAGTCACTATAACTAATATATCTGCTATAATCCCTATAAATAAACAATAAAAATATTACAGCAACACGTACAAGTTCACTTTAAACTGTTTAAACCTTAAAATCAGATCTGAATCACATTGGACTAAATTCGCTGACTGCAAACAAGTTTTTCTCACGCTAGGCTTGTTAACAATACATAATTAGCTACCCATAGCGTTGATACCTAGGTCTACAAATACCACCACCCCAAATATTGGAAATCAACAGACCTTAAAGATCACTCTGTCTAAACACATTTAACATTTAAAGACATTAAAACTTGCAATTTCCTGTACAGAATATATTGAAAGTCTCAGAAAGCTTGTCATGATTCCCACTACGCGTAAAGATTTATCATTTTAAATACCGTAAACATGTTTACTGAACTTACAATCGACTCAATCAATGCAATACAATAGTATGTATCATTTATTGTCTTTATTTACTATATTGTGATTTATGCAGAAATGTCCCTTCAAGTTGGCTCTTAAAGTTTTCTATAGACTGATTACTATCACTAAAGGAAAGAAATTCTATTGAATACCAAATTACTATCTAAATACTTGCAAAATAGTTGTAGATGTAGATAATGCCATCATGATACAATATCTTTACAAGAGAAGGAAACCTAACACAGTGCATAGATAACACTTTTAGTTTCAACTGATACATTTTATGTGGTGACTATTGCCAATATTGGCACTGCATACATTACTATATTTTGCTTTTCCGACAATATAGTTATGCATATTGTTTAACATTGCTAAATACCTTCTTAAAAGGCTATTATTATAATATAATGAATGCAAACTTGAAATTTCAGAGATTATCTATGCTAGATCAATGTAGTTTTTTCGCAAGAGATTTATCTATGAAGTAAGTTACTCACGTAAGAAAGAATTTTATTGTCATTCAGCCTTTATTGCAATAAAAATATTTGCGAATTTATGACATTACCCACTATTTGTTGTCAATAAGCTCATTTTGAAACTTGAAGGTCAAGACAGATATACTAATTCAACCAAGATGTTGGAAATTGTGTCAGTCAGTATCCATGTTGCATAAACACTATAACTGCAGATTGGCAATGGGATATTGCTGTCCTTTTCTGTTACACTTTAAAAATGAAACTGACTAAAAATCAACTCCTAGTCCATCTTACATGAGGAAATTAGATAACTACCATTATAATCTATATTCTTGAGATAACGAATAAAAATCATTGTTTACATTGTGGTCTGTAGTGGATTAATTAGGTATCAAGCGAAGTGAGACTAAAACTAAATGATAATCTATAAAAGCATCATATGCTTTTAAACAATAGTTACTTAGATCCTGTATAGAGTGCTAAGTCGGTTACAAACTTCTAGGCCTGATTAGTACGATTGTAAATGTATCTTTTTTTGATATAAAAATCATTCACAGTAGATGAATGCTGAATGAATAATAACTTATAGCTATGGCGCATATAAAAAAAGTTTACTCTGTGTGAATGAGTGCAAAATGGTAATTTGAGCCTGTATAGTGTATCGTAAATCGTAAAGGGTGCCTATTCACTCTATATTTATTAGATATTTAGGTATTATAAAATTCACTTATGTTATTATTATGTCTGGTAACACTTATACTAATAAGCAAACTGCTGAGAGCACAGTGTGCATTATGCATTAAATTATAGCAAAAAGTAAGCTAAAGATCTTTACTAGTAATTACAAGTTTCGTTTCGGTAGCTAGCTACCAAATGAAATGTTCCATGCGATATTCCTCGTTCTCTAATGATTGCCAAATTAATATTATCGTAACCGTAACCTAATTTTTGTTTATTGTATCATTGCCCACGTATTCTACTTAGTATACTGTTACTTAAATCGTAATTGTCAGCCTCTGATATTATATGGTATTAATAAAGTTGAAGAAATGATGCTCAAGTAACTGCGTGTCTGTTCTGTATTCTTCTGTTATGTATTTTAGCTGATTTAATTACTATTTTATGAAGTTCATGTTGCTAAAAACAAAGAGGATGTTCTATTTATTAAACCGTAACCCAACAGTTGAAAATAAAACATAAAATAAGCATTCTCCAAAGTTACATATGAATACCATTGCAAATGGGAACGGAATCATCATAGATTTCTTCGATGAAAAGGATTCGGCCCAAATCTGGGTACACATTTGCTGTACCAACGCCTGAATGACTGCAAATCTTCGGGGTCTTAACACCCGGGCACACTCTGAAATAGTACAACACAATAGAATTAATTTCCCTATTAAGATAAATAATATTACGATAAATCTATCAAATTATATTCTGCTGACGTAAGTTGGATATCCTTGAGTTGATCGGGGGAAATTCCAGTCCTGTCCAAGAAAGCTCTAAGTTTTCTGCAATCTCTGTCCCTTTCTAGCATAATCCTATATTTATAGTAAGTGAAAACAATAGAAATTGACATGAAGATCGATATGACGGCAGGAGCGACAATGAAAACTAAGATCCAAAGCACTCGGTCAGCTGTCGACTTCTTTTCACCGGGACGAATGAGGACATCCATCAGATTCAGTTCGCTACTTACATCCCTCACACTCTTTGAGTTATCGAAAATCTCCATTTTATCGCAATGCAGTTCATCCCCACCGATACCATCTCCGAAATCAGCACAGTTGATGATCCCATCGCAAAAGTACTCTGAAGGGATACATGACTGAGCATTTAAATCGCTGCAACGTCTCAGGGTAGGCATACCATCGTTATTTAAGACTTCTGGATCGGGACAGGCTGAAAATGAGATAAAAACTATAAATATACATCTTAACACAATTGAATTGTGAATAGAAAACATATTCAATTGCAGTATACCATAAAAGGTCGTTAATTTTACACTCAGAGATCGGTCTGAATCTTCTCCTGAGGTTTCCTTATCTGAATACTGAGAATACGAAAGTTGCAATCTATTTTCATAAGAAATGTAAGACATCGGTCCAAGCGTCTCATTTATTTCTAGTATCCAGTTGAAAAGCCCACACGTTTTGGAGGGTGCAGTTCTTCCGAAGAACTGTACAAAGTAGTCATAAGTGAATACAATTCGCATAATAAATTAAGATACAATTAAAATTTTCATAATCTGATAAATGCTACTTGGAGATATTCTTGACATTCGAAGGAACCCCATGCGTCCGTACGGTCCATATCCATATAAAGATTCATATCCTGAACAACGGCCATGATTCCAGAGGGATGGGAGTGAGACAAAAGATATCCATCCCTGATTGCCACATCCACATGCCTCGTTGTAATAACGCTTTCAGGCACGTAGGTCCGATGACAAACATTATAAATCGCCTCGATTTTCCTAGTTTCCTCCACTTGGCTCACAAATTCACCCTGGTCTGTATTGTCCGAAGAAGCAAAAACTGCCAAGCATACAAAAAGTCAAAAAGCCTTAATTATCATTGATAGGTACGGTTCTCATATCCAGAAATGCTTCTAAGCAATAAAGACAGTTTCATATTTCATCGCGTCAGCAAATTCCAAGTCCCGACTACAGGAAACTGTCTCCTACGTGCTCAATGACCCCAGTTGATAGGTGATAGCCATATTCACATTAAAATTTGCTAGCAATGAACATTGAATCTAATGCAATACATAAGCATACTGGCAAACAGAATTGAACATCAATACTTATGGGATACATTTTTACTAAATATCCAGCCAAGGCAGTGTCGACAATTATATTATGCTATGCTATCTGAAAGAGTTTGATATTGGTAAATGTTTCTTCGATGTGATAGTGGAGTAGTAAAGTATAATCACCAAAGCAGTTAAAAAAGTGCACAATCATGCACAGAGTAATACCTACATATGATATCAGTTGTTGACAAGAGAGCGAGTCTAGTGAGTATACCTAAGTCCCCGCGTTCGACTTCACCGTGTTGAAAAACTGATTGTATTTAAAAGTGTCATATTACTTTAAGAGTCATCAAATATTTCTTGCACATGGGTACATTTACATGAACAAGTACATTTGCCCTTTGTACTTTGCACATTTGAAGTACAATAAGTAAAAACAGATCCGGAAAATTATGTTCTTAATTTTGGCTATAGATAGATATAGTTTTATGCTTTGTACACTAGATACCTATAATGGTGTTAGGAATTTACTAAAACACTAATGATTTTCTTCAAAATTTAAACCATCCGTAGATCATACTAGGGTTTACGGGTAAACTATTTGAGAAGTGCCAACTAAATTGCAAATTACTACAATCATTGATGCTATTAAATTATCTAACTACTTATGTCAATGGAAAAGTGATCTTACCACATGTTTGGTTGTTCCGGCAGGCTGGTAATTGCGGTTGTTGGTTCTCGATAATGTACATCGCAATTTGTAGAATGAGACACATGGAGATCAGGATCAATGCAACGCATGACGTATTGGTTGTGTTCAGATAATCTGAATAATTCTTCCGTGCCATCGTGGTTTGGTACTCGTGTACGTATGATCTTTACTTAGTTAGGTATCCTTTAGTTGGTACCTTGATAGATTCTACTGCAGGTCTCGAAATGATCTTCCTATAACTAAGATGACTTTTCCTTTATCGACAAAGAAGTCCTATTCCTGGAGATTATAAATCTAAGTATCAACCTCGGCCATCAGGACGCTACTGAAAGTGGACGCTGTCTCTTCTGGCATGGAACAAGGAACCGGGTGGTGTGGTGGGCGTTGATTTTACAATAGAGCACTGATATTTTTCAATTTCAACAGCTTTGCATATAGCTTCTATACAGTTTACACTAGTTGTGTCACTTAAAGTTAGATTGTCACCCCATTCCCCAATATAGCTATGCCCAATAAAATGATAATGGGTGTTAGCGGGTGTTCAACAAGTGGCGTCCTTTTCGGTATCCTGTCTGCAGACTCTAAAACAAACTACAGCGTTCTTTGTCCCTTGCTACTGTATTTGTAGTGTCATTGGCTCTGTACTTCGGGGAGATAATTAAGATTAGGAGCATAACAGCCAAAGACAATGAAAGTCGAAAGTGCAAATTCGAACACTAGATTAGGTACACGAAGAAAATCTCAGACAGTGCGCAATAACGAAAACAATAAATCGAGACTATGGAAAAGTACTGTATCATATAGCATTCTATTGTGGGTATTTTACTAGATAAATATTTGCTGTTGACTTATGAATACATTAATAGTATAGACATATCTATAGGAATGGAATGTGTCACCTGCCTGGTTGTATAAATGTCGGACGATGAAATGACACAGTTTAGTGGGAGGTGCATGCTTACTGGGATTAAAATCCACCCCTTAGTTTGAATTTTGAATACTTTGTCAGGCATAATGAAGATTTTTGTATTCAAAGTTTAACCATATTATGGTTTTTTTTCTTTTTCGCGTGATTTTTCCAAGAATTCAATTGTGGAATATTACTCCATTAATTCGGAAAATAAACAAGGCTAACTGAAGACGGTACGACGATTAGAGAGTAAACTTCGAGCATTTGCTATTAATCAATGTTGTATTATTGGCTTTTCATTGGGCAGTACACTCTTTACAGACAACGAAGCTGACAATGCAATTATTTATTTTCCTTGTTCTTTGAGAAGGTAAAAGTACAACCCTGATTGATGGCTGAAGCCGAAGTTGCACTTTCAAGGTTAACAGAATTGCTCTAAATAATTTTTTTCATAAAATGAATACAAATGAACATGCAGAGAGAGTAGTGGTAGAGTCTAGAGTATGCAGATGTAGAGTATTGCTGTAGTACTCAATTCTCAATGCATTGATTTATGTTATGGGATTACAATACAATTCTCATTCAGATAAACAGGACTAATAGGCATTTACAAATCAAATTGAATAACACAATAAACTTTATACATATTCCTCTCTCTGTATCGTGAATATCTCAAGTGTATATCTAGCTGTAATAAGATATTTCAATAAGATTTTCATCAGGGTCTCGAACATAAATTGAATTCATGGGTCCAATAGCTCCAGTTCTTGGAACAGGTCCTTCTGTGATTGTCACACCTAGCTTATTTAATTTGTCTATCCAAGCATCAAGGGGTCGTTCAGTAACAAAGCAGAGATCTGCACTTCCTGCCACGGGCTTCAGTGCATGGGGTTTAAATTCCTGTCCCACTTGATGCAGATTTATCTTTTGATTTCCAAAACTAAGAGCTTTTCTCCCTTGCCCGAAAGTTAAGGAAGTCATTCCCAATATTTTTGTGTAGAAATCAATTGAACGGTCAATACTTGCTACGGTAAGGACCAAATGGTCAAGACTTACCACCTGCAATTAAGCATTAACTAAAATTACTATTGGTTATCCTACATCTTCTCAAAACATGCAAACATATCACAGATTTTATTTCTATGCTTTAAAATTACTTTACACTCCGATGACTCCGAAGTCATGTTTCGTGACTGTGCGAACTTCAACTTCAATCTTGATCTACAAACAAAAACAACACATGTTTTTAATTGCTTTATATGACTTGTCAGTTGAAAGTAAATATTCCTGACCAATGTAAACGCATTCACGCACTTACCTATTAATTATTATAGGGCAAATTACACTTGAACGAAATAAAAACATACCGTATATATGTCAAGTGGGAAATGCTGAAAGTACTGAAAAAAGTCCTAAAACAAGGTACAAATACCTTATGGTTGGTTGAATATCTATTGATAAATTCTCCAGGTTTAAATTTGTAAGCGAAAGAAGGTCGAATATTCATCGCACTGATTAACTTTATCACATAGTCTATATGATTACACTTGCACACGAACAGACAAAAGTTACATTAGGGATCTTCGTTTTCATTATTATGCTGTCCATTGTCATAGCACATTTCTATGTTCATACTTACCTAGATCAAGTAATTAATTGAGAAGCTCGCCGAAAGAAGGGCGTATGATTTTCATAAAATTTTATTTCCTTGACAACTTGTCAGTTGACCTTTTGTGACACGAACACTTTACCCGACATGCGACTCGGCGGTATAAAAATGATCGGGTGTCGGGTCCCATTCATGTTCCATAATTAATTATTATGGAAATTTTGTTGTTTACAAATTTTTGATTTACTATACGCCCTTCTTTCGGCGAGCTTCTGAATTACTAGTAATAATTTTGGCCTGTCAATTTTTGGTCCTAACTTCATAACTTTTAATGGGCCCAGACCTTGTATACATAGTTATGGAAGTATGGCTACTTGTGAAGAGTTTTTATCTGTATCTGTCTAATGTATGGGTATTATTATTCAATACGTATCATTTTTGATCGTGGCGGATATATTATTATTACGCTACTTGGATCTGTACAACAACTACAGACACATTTTTACATAAAAATGAGTCGATACTGCTAATCAAGCTCAAAAATTTATCTTAGGTAACAATGATCTATTTTGAATTACATTTTATTGATAGTTCCAACGTTCCAGTGCATACGAACATGTAATTTACAGACAGTGCACCGTTGGTCGCATCCCTCTGCTAATGTTGTTTTGTTAGTGTCAAAGCTTATGTTATGTTTCTAATGATGAAATGAAATGCATGTAGTGCTGTGTAGCTCACATTTACAAACACACAGACAGTGAACTTGATATCTCATGTGGATTTGCATAGTCTACGTGGTAAATGCTTTAGGATTATCTGGCAAGAGCAGTTTGAAAGGTCTAAAGTAGCCGTCTTAAAATGTAGGTGATAAATAACGACTTAAACTGGTCCAATGACTTTGATGGAAACTAAAGATTTGATTAACGACCAATTAAGAAGGCTAATGAAGCTGATCCAATTCCTGTCTAACAAAACCAATACATTTGAAACTGAATCGACAAGAAAAGAAACCAGTTTTGAAGAAGAAATACATAGAACAACAAAAGATAGAGATTAAAACTTTGTTGATATGAATTCTGGGTCTGATAAATAATTAATACCTGTATTTGTATTCGTTGATCCCTTTGTGCATATACATTTTTTACATTATCTAATCATTGAAAGATGAAATTAAAGTATAAACAAGCATATTGAAGGTACCATAAGAAATTAGAACAGTAGAATGAATCTTGGAAGAGACAAAATAATTGTATATAAAATGAGATGAATTCCGTCAGGTAGTTAGTTTGTGTAAATCTGTTGACTGCACTAGACAAATGCAAAAATGGGTGTCCACAGTAATCACCTAAGATTATTTCCACTAATTCTGATAGTGCAGTTTCTTGTGAGTGTATCTTCATCTTCTGGTGCACAAGTTGTTAATCCCAGTGAGCACTATGTAAAACATTGGCTGGATACTATCAACAAAATTAATCTTGGGAAAAAGGCTGACAGAACTCTGTATTTGAACCAAGGAGTTGAATTTGTGTTCCCACTCGGTGTCCACTACATTCTAGCAAATGTCAACGAACAACTTTGGTCTGTCCCTACCACGGGATTTGAAACTGTTATGGAATTTCCTAAAAATAAATTCGCCATCATGTTTTCTAGCATGGTCAACACTCTTAAATTAGTAAGTTATAGAAACAAACTAAATATTATCTGTAGCTCATTTCATATTGGCATGAATGTTTTGTCTCGGTGTGTAACAAGTTTTATTTCTGAAATAGGCTAACTTTACAGCTTATAGCACTATCTACACCAAAGATACAGGTGCAAGAGAAACAGTAGGATTGAGAATTTTAGGAACCGAGGTCAAGAAATTGGACCTTACTATAAATTATCTGAAATCATGGGAATCTATCAATAGAGACATGTTCGCACAAACCAACGGAAAAATTGAGCGATTCATACCTAAAGGTTTATAATATTGAGATATACTATAACCGTCAACTATTTCCACCTGAAAGAATCAAAGAATGTCATTTACTTTCAATTAATAATTACAGGTGGGTTTTATGGCAAAGCAATTTATCCATTTACCGAAGCCATTTTTATGAACACGTTGCAGTACAAAAATCAATGGGCAACTCCTTGGAAGAATGTAGGAAATTTTACATTCGCAGATGAAGAAAATATTCCGTTTTTAGAAAGGGAAGGAGTTATGCCATTTTATGAAAATGACATTTTCACAGCAATTGCCGTACTTTTCAAGGTTAGTTTTTGAAATTTCCTTGATACATTGTACAATGCTATAGTTCTCAATTTCAATGAGATTGCATAATTTAGGGTGGGACCGGAAGTGTTGTATTCTTGAAACCGAAATCAACAGTGAGTATTCTCCAGTTGATGTTGAACCCAAATACTCTAACTGAAATATTTGACGAATCTTTTCCTGGGTGGAGCATTAAACCTATGAAAGTTCGCGTACCTGCTGCTGCATTTACAACGAATACTCAACATTATGATACGCTTATCAAAGTAAGTTTACCTAAATATTACCAAGTTGAAAACGGTATCTATGTATATAGGAATATCTTTAAAATTTTGTATGTATGTAAACATTTAGCGTGGAGTCACAGACACATTCTGCAATTATGATTTTACTAAAAACAAACGTGGAGCAAACGAATACTTCTTGAACCCGATTGTCCAGACAAATCACATAGAAATTGACCAAGACTTTTTTGAAATGGTTTCGGCAACTGGTAAATAATTTTTACTATCATAATTACGATGAAATTAAGGGAAAATGAAAACAATGTATTATTTTAGGAGCTACATTAAATTCTGAGCAAGATTTCGAGAAGTGGAGCGTTGAAAATCAAGAACGGGAACGGGAAAGAGATGAACCTTCGGAACAAAATGATTCTCCAGTGATTGAATCTGCAACAACACAAAGAGCTATTGAAGAAAACGAGGAACTTATTGACTTAGAAGCAATCTCTGACTCTTCTTCAGAGTTGAAATTGGAAGACGAAGTTGTTACTACAGAACAACCTTCTTCAAATGAGAGAAATGATTTGAGCAAAGCAAGTTTTAATCCAAGTGACATCATAACTGAAACTAGTCCCCAAAAAGTAATCAAGAAAGGAGGAAAAGAAGAATATGTTTTTGATGAGCCATTTTTATGGTTTTTGCATGCCACTAATGAAGAACCGATGTTTATGGGAATAATCGAATCATTTGCCCGCTACAAGAAGGAAATCTCAAAACCCCCAAGCTCTAATCCAGTATGGCTTGGAGACCCAACTCGAGCAATCTTGTGGAATTGTCCATGAAAATGACAAAGTAGTTTAGTAACTCTGTGATTTATTAACATTTTAGCTTCATAATCAATACCAATTAAGATTGGTTAGAGACATTTTTATTTATTCTGACATTTTGTTATACTTCGTTTATTTAAGAGGATACCTACTTTACGGTTAGATTTATCGTAGTGATTACAACTTTCTTATGTAGAGCATTATTGATATAGAATCTGTGACATGATGTTAACATGACTTGCACTAAATAGAATCCGGAAAATTTACACACTTGACATTAATATTACAATGATTTATCTGCATGCTACTTTTTATGAATTGTCCAATCTAATGAGTTAATGAAAGTATGCTACATCACGTTTATCTGTGTTAAAACTTGATGGTAAGGTTTGCAAATGCATTTACTAAAGAATAAACCTGTCTTTTGTTGACATTAACTTAATACTAATAATATGACCTGAAATACATTTCGTGGATGAACTGAAATCAATCTGAATTCTCTAGGCTTTGAGAGAAACTTGTTTTCTATACCTTCGCAATCTTTTATTTTCACAGGCTGAACAGATATCCATTGTACGAGGATCAATGGACTTCAAGTACCTAAATGTATTCACAATAGACCATCAGTAAGGTTTACTTTTTATTATATACAAAAATTATTGCAAAAATTAAGACAGCTAGCAGGATACAACTAAGGGGATACAATACACAGTCAGAGAAATTAAACCAAAATCCCTAAAACAGATAATTGATTGCTGTACTTATTTCGGGGAAATCTGTAAGGAACATTAAAACATATCATGATAAAAGCGGGCATTTTTGTTAAAAACCACAAAATATAATTTGAATTCCAAAGTGTCATTCTCAAGAGATTGGATTTTTTCAACTGTAATTATATTTTCAAAGAGTAGCAATTGCTTTTTGTAGTCATGATATGGAGCTTCTGAAATTAATTATAATAACAAAATAAAACTTTAAATCAATATTACTATTAACGGTAGATGGAAAAAAACCAAATATGTAAATCTGCAAAACTTACGATGACTGCTAACGATTTTTCTCTGACTGTCTGAAACTTCAACTTTGAAAGAAGCGAAAAGTTGTGACCAATCCAAGTCCATATCTGTACATTCCATAAGTAATGCAATCATTGTTTTGTCAAGCTCCACTTTTATTTCCGCATTCCAATTTGTAATCATTCCCCAAGGGTGATTTAGCTGAAAAGTGGTATGGGCTACGGAAGAAGTATCTTCCTCCACGGTATTCATTTTGACTAGAAAATCCTTTACTTGGAAAACAATTATTTGAACATCTCGACCAGGGATTGGAGCTAATTGCTAAAGTCACAATATGGCACAAAAAAATTAAAACTCCCCTATCAATTGTTTTCATCCAAAAATATGTTTGTTAGAACAACCTGTTGATACAATTTGTGACCGTTTCCCAATACTTCCATGCTTAATTTAAACCTTAGAGTATCATTGAAAAGCAGCTTTGATTTTGGGTTTTGAACTGTTGAAACACTGATCACATTTCCTAAGTTCGCCATGCGACTTTCTATCTCCATGAAATTTGTAGGTGCGATTGACACTACAATGTTATTAAAACATGTACATAGAAAATACAGAAAAAAAATTTGTAACGCAACAAAAGTAAAATCTTACTGTTTGTGAAAATTTCTCCATTTACATCAAGGACACTGACAGTAAAGCCAGTGAAGACTTGCTCTCTATTGTAATTATTTTGAAGAAGCAAAGTGATTCCTATTGACTGTGTTGCTTTTTCGTATGTAAGGTAAAATACCCAGAAGCTGTAAACCCCAACTGATTGTCCCATTGAGAAGGGGACGCTCTGCTGTTTTAATTCTGATTTTAATGCGTCTGTCCAGTTGTACACAATTAGGTCTACATCCATGTATTCCACTGTTGGCTGTCATATTGTAAAAATATTGCCATTTTAGAAATACGTTCATTTATAAGGAATAGGTTGGTTTGAGGTTTATCATTAGTTGCTGAGTTTAACTTACGTGAAAGTATGTCAAGTCATCCAACAAGTGTTGCTGAGAAGATGCCATTTCAGCAATCTGTCAGAATACAGATGCAGTAATATTTATATCAATATTTGATAATGGCATTTGAATTAAAATTGCTGAAGAATTTACTTACACGTTTCTCCAGTTCAACAATTTTGTCTTCCATAGCCTCATTTGCTAATTTTAGGTCTTCCACCACATTTAAATCGGATTTGGGTGTTTCTGTAGCTTTCTCATCATTGACAGGTGAACTGTAAACCAGAATAATTAAAATCGCAAAAACTACAATAATTATGAACCCGTGCATGGTTCTGCCTTTATTTCGCTAACTAAGCAAATGGAAGAATGACATATATTGCGAAAAATTGCACAAGTCTCAGTTGTGTCTGCTGGATTCTGGATAAATCTAGACATGATACTGTCAAGTTGCAGTGTAACAAAAAGCGTATGTATTTGGTACCTTCTCTGAGTGAACAACGGAAGCTAACATCCTCATAATGCTCCAAAAATGCAACATCCTTTGATAAACCTCAACAGACACTTTATTGATCAGAAATTATTACAGACGCTCGTTTACGTACGTTCATTGAGAATAAGAGCAATATTGATATACCAAAAGTTTTAGTAAACACTTGTATAGAACTAGGGAGTACTAAAAAGATAAATTGTTCAAACACTCACAGACACATCCATTTGTACATCTTAAAATGATAAGCACATTCATTACATAATAATAAAACTAAAACTTTACACAAACTAATCATACTTTCTTAACGCTGAGTTTCACATAGACGTTTATAAATAGACATAATAAGATCTGCACAATTACAGACACTGTGCCATTTCTTAAATCTGTACAGAGGCAATGATTCAACAATATCAAGGATATAATAGGAACTGTAATCACTATTTCATTGTCACAATTATAGTGCTTATCATTAGTGTCAAGTAACATGACTACATATGACTAGATCAGACTAGAATTTATCGCACTTAGTAGTAGAGCACAAAAAGATATCAATGTTTAGTCAATTAATATATTATTTCTGTTCTAAACATCAATAAACATTTAGGTACATGCAAACAAATACGGATAAGGCTATCACAAAAATCAGTATCCCGAAACGAGATGTCTGTATAAGTATTGTACGATAACTACTAAAATTGAATGCATAATTATTAATATTAGTAATATAGCTCCTCTTTCTCCTTGTCCTCTTTGTAGCACTTGTAGCATTTCCGAATCATTGTGACAATTCCCCAGATCATGAAAAGTATTAAACTAGTCGGAAGAAAATAGCGACTGTTGAAAAGGTGATAATCCGATTTTTCCATTTCCTCGTCTCCATTTTTCTGAACAGGAATAATCGAGTCTGATTCGAGGAGACAGTCATCTTCATCAGTACCAAAAGCATCTGGAAGAGCACAGTTAATAGTCCCATCGCAGGCCAAATTATTCGAGATACACGACGAAGAGTCACTCTTTGAACATCGTTTTACCTTTTGCCCTTCCGAACGCCAACAATCTACAAATGTATAAATTCATATTGTATTATTGCAGTATAATTATACCAGGTATCAGGGTTTCATCCTATTTATGAAATGAATACCACAGGAATTGTAGAAAATTAGTTTGATTTCTGGGATAAATCTTAATTTTCTATTATAAAAGATAATGAAGATTTGGAAAGTTTTTTGTTGATACTTTTGTTAAGACCTTTAGATAAACGTAATTTAGCCTAAATAAGACATTACATTGAATAAATACCAAAAAATGCTGTGAAAACAATTTCTGCAATGTTCTTTTTTGGGAGCACAGAGTAAGAAAAAGTATGCAGAGATAAATTAAGTCGGCCATTGGGTTCGTGAAATATTCTTGAACCTATCAGCCTATTTGGTTTGAGACTTAGATCGTTTTCCCCCACATTTCCGCATATTTGCTGATAATCTTCCTGAGATCTTGATGTTTTGAACTAATTGTGTAAAACATTAGAATACAGACAAGAATCATTTTAGTATTCCTCACAATCTCACAATAGTGTACGAAAAGTTGAATTTAGACTATGAGTAACCTTGAGGAAGTCTTTGCATTCCAGGGAAGGTAATTCCCGATTGGATGTGTTGGTAAACATCCACGTTCTCATATGCATCGCTTTAACAAAAGCCATTATTCCGTAATTTTTAGGTGCATTAACAAAGATGTTCTCGTTTCTTTTGTCTTTTGATGTTTCATTAATGTAGATTATGACGGTAGCTGTCATGTCCGAAAAATTTTCAAGGTGTACCTCAGGGGTATTTGGCGTACTTCCAATGTGAAAAGATAGAGCTAAAAATACAAGAAATAAGACACACGTTGCTTTCACACGATGATTTACTTAAACTAGTAAACAAAGACTGAACAAAGGTGGTCTTCAATGGCATATGCATCTACATTTTTAATGCATGCAAAACAAAACGATGAAAATTGATTTAATAAACGAAAAACTATTTTTAAAGAATTACCTTCATTGGTGGGAGTCGATGAAATAGAATCTGCAACTGTGAACAAGAAAACCCACGAACAAGCAGTTAGGAAAATCATATCTCCTATGCAGTACTGTTTCACAATTTATGAAATGTTTTCACAATTTGGATTATTAATTTTTGATTTTTGGGAATTTGAACCGTAATTTGCAACTGATGAAGACAATCTAATTTAAGCAGTTGGTATTGTTTTGGAATATTATGGTAATTTATTGCACTGGCAGTAAAATACGACCTACAGTAATTATCCCTCAACTTCAACTTCACTCATGGAACTTGCACTTGGCACTTCTTGTCAGCGACTAATCGTAATTCTTGGAGTAGTGAAAGATCATATCGTCTCAACTTGATTACCTATCCATAAGAGATATAAACAAAGGAGTGTCTTGAGTAGCAATCTGGTCCTCACTCATGAAAACTGATTCGGATGTGAACTGAAGCTGAACTCAAGTTTATTTATTGAAGTAACTTAAGACGTGTTCCCGGTTCTTCCTACACCATTACAACTACAATAGAACATGCAGATGTACATACACATTACACGGGTAACCCTTCATTCCAGCCTTCCTTCTTTCTACAGTACAATCTCCGTTTATTTTCTGCATACCTAATCTCATCTCAGACTTAACCTCGGAGTGGTAACGCGAGTTAACATATCACATTTTAATAAAACACATAACACTATCATAAGCATTTAAGGGGCTTATCTTTCATTGCTCTCTCCTTGCACTTAATTCACTTGAGAAAACGATTTTATATGGCATTTACGCTTTTTTGGTTGCATTTACGCGCCTATACCATCAATATTCCATTCGACTAAACGAATGAATTTATTAGCATTATGCATATTAGATTCGCAACTTAATGGTGACCTTTCAATCACTGATAATTACTTGTTCTAAATTACCAGCGATTAATTACCACTTCATTTACAACTAGTCTATATGTTCTTACCAAATAGTATAAACCAAATGTTATACGATTTTTGATACAGTCTAAATGATGTAGCTTTAAACAGTATTTAACAGTAATGAACTCTTTACTTGTATTTTAGCTTGCAAGATCGCAACCCATTGGTACAGTCAGGCAAATTCATCGGGCAAAAATATAAGGAATTATTACTAGTTTAAAACAATTCAGTAGTAAATTAATTGCAATTTGTAAAATACGCAAATTAACATTACATACTTCTTGTAAAAGTCCGAATTATTTTTTAGTACCACCTGAACATAAACCATAACTTAAACCATATATTATAGGTAACTGCAAGGAATTATGTTCATAAGTGTAAATAGTATACATTTTACATTAGATAAGTAGTAACAATGAGCAATATGACTTGGTCCAAGTATAATTGATTTTAATTATAATAGCAATAGCGATTCATCAGTGAATTTTGTCAACACTGAATGTATTTAAAAGTGGATTTATACAAACAGCCCTGAAAATATAAGTAATGTGAGTATTTGTACGTTAGAGGGTTATTTATAATTCGCATGTTCTGTCGCGCGTAGTCGATATAGATGATCATAATATTGGGAGTATAACGAAAAGCACGAACTTACTGCACATCGGTAAAACTGCAATATTACATGTAGCATCTGGCTTTTAAAGAAGTGAGGCAGAGAAGGCGTTATGTTAGTGGAAAATCGAGGTCTAATGCATCTGAGTGATTCTAAGATCTCATATGAACCGTGCTGGTGGCCTTTAATTACCAGATCTATTTAATGATAGAGCAGATATCTCTGTTTTATGATCGAAGTCGTAAAAAATCTACTATCAATAAACAACATGGGACGGAATGATGCACTTGAATTTGGATTTCACAAATATCTGGAAATCGCCAACGTTGGGTGAATATGTCATAGAAATAGAAGCACGGAACTACGTAGTGCGGGGAAGACAGATATCTGCAATACACTTCATATTACGTAAATCACAAGTAATATATACCCCACTCTGATGCTGATAACTCCTTAAATGCGATTTGTATTCATACAGATACAGAATTATCTTTACTAGTCAACCTCTAAAAATAGAAATTCCGTTGATTGAAAAATCTCTCAGATGTACTTGACTTTTCCAACAACTGAAATTCTTTTCCTCATTAAACAATGAAGAACCTTCTCATTCCCATTGAGGTAGTCAGATATGCAGACGTAATGTAAAGACATTTCAATCACAACGTAAGTAGTCTCAAGTATTATATACCATAGTATAGGCAGATAGACATTGGCAATAACCTTACTATGCCGGCAAAATAAATCAACCTTCATCTTCATAAAAAATACACCGATCTACGCACGTAATCTTCGAAACGTCCAGCCAGATCTGTCATAAAATTAAATGTCTCCACCTACACAACAGCATTACCATTTACCATACTGTAGGTACCTATCATTATAATGGTGAAAATATTACTTTTGGAAATGTATGCGCATTGCTAAATCAAGCATCACAATTACCTACCGTTATAATCTATCACATTCTAAAAATAGGATTTTCCACTGGATTTTGATAACATTAGGCTAAAGCATTTAACGATTACTATTAGTATCAAAACAGGGAGCCGCCCTTTTTTGACCACTAATATTCCCACTAGGTTAACAAATTAGACATCATTCGTTAGTTAGAGTGATTCATATGAATTTGACCTGACAAAATAATTGTAACTTGAGAATTATTATCATTATATAGAACAAAATTGTAATAGTCCTATGAAGGCTTAAAATGTAATTGGGTGAACTTTTGTTCATTATTATTATGAATGTATGAATTGAGACAGTTTCCTGACGGCCTAATAGGAAAGTG
>JABASH010002465.1:0-20031 GCA_019776445.1 Tomocerus maximus
AGATCAGCGTTTTGAATAAGCGGACAGATATGCTGGGTAGCCTATTAAATGACCCTCAGAAATGGTTAGGGGACTTGAGGGCCCTTGTTTTCAATTCAAAATTGGAAATAAGGATAAAAATTCTCTTTTTGGCAGCTCAATGTAAATTACTACTTAAGTTTTTTATTTTCAAAAAGTGATTTCGTGCACTTTATATCGTTTTTTCAAAAATCGGACCTTCAGAGCCCCTAGACAGAAACATCTATTTTCGAAATATGATATTCTCAAAAAAACCGTAAGTTGACCCTGTGAACTATTCTCATCGCAGGCAAAGGTAGGAAGCCATCCTTAAGGGTAGGTAGTAGGTACAAAGGGAAATGAAGTCTTACAAGTAACTTTTCCCGCTGTGGACATGCAGCCATGGTGTTTTAAAATGCTTGCATCCTCTGCCTACCCTTGTCGTGAATTTTAGGTGCATGCGAGGTTTGTCCATACATGCGTGCCAAAGAAAGTACTATTTTATGTAAACTTTATACAGTAAAAATATCTTAAATTATAATGATGAATCATTTTGAGAAGCTTTTAATTTTTATATGAAGTTTTTGTCGCACTAAAATGTCAAAAGGTTCGATGGGTTTGATACACTTTTTTACAAAAAATATCTTCAAAACTTTGGCGCGGGGTTTGAAAATGTTTGCGCATGAAGTCTGAGGTACTATTTTGGCAAGAAATATTGAACAATCTGTAGGTGTAAGCATTAGTAGTCCTCGGTGCGCTGCATTCAATTCAAACCGTCCTTAATATTACGTTAGCATCGCAACTTTCATTGAGCAATTTTTTATGTTTTAACACAAGGCTGTCGGAAGGAAATTACTGCTTGCGTATTGATGAAACCAAGAGTAGAAACTCCGTTCAGTGCATTTTTAGTTTATAATGATCCGTTTTTAAAGTCTACTGTTAAAAATATTTGAATAATAAACGGAATAAAAAAGAAAATGAAATTCTAAAATCCCCACTATAGTGGACTGAAGACTGCCACTAGTGCACTGCACTAAATCCTGATTTTTTCTTAGTGCTTTAAATGCAGAGGGCAATATAGGCGTTAACTTTATGGCACACATGTTGGTGCTGTGTCTGTACTGTTCTGAGATCGAACTGGAAAGTATAAAAGATTTTATTTGCAAGTACATTTGGCTCCGTTTATCTATGTATAAAGCGTTTTCTTTGTCAGAGTTTCCAGATTTAATAAAAACAATTTCTTTCATTTATGTTTATACAACAGCTTATAGTCTTGCAGAATTTCGGGGGATGAGTTAAGTGTGGCCATCAACATAGACTATAATATTGGCTTCTTAAGGGACTTTAGCATGCTTTTATTGACGGTACAATCGGTTCATAAACAAAGCTAGAAAATTATCACACACTTTACTGTCGCTTTTATAGGGACATTAAAATAGTTTATCACGTTCCGTCATGTCGCAGTCTCTTCCGACTATTCCTCAGTTTTACAAGTTCCCTTCAGCAGATGACAGTGTTTAATGTTATCGTAAATCATGATATTGTATCTCATCTGTATCCATATACTCGTATACTAGTTTAGCATTGTTAATTAAACTAATCCATGTACATAAAGTAGTTACCACCTATAACCACTCCTTGCAATCAATTTAAATCTGTATTTGTAGAAGAGGCAAAGTGCATTAAACTATTTTTGTAGACTCAGTAAAGCATTGTAATGTTTGTATGGTATGCTCGATATTTAATTGATATGTTTACTACTGATTGTATTTTGGATGCTCCGTTTCAAGGATTTTATCTCGGATAAGAGGGATAAATTTTATTTAGTAAATCTATTGTCTCGCAGAGTAGCTAGACTAGAGATACAATTGGTTTGACGAATATTGAATGGAATGTCCTTGCCTTACTAAACTCATTGAATTCTAATGGTGAACCAGTAACTGTCTGGTAGTGAATGAAATGGAAGAGGAGAATAAACGAAAGAATCTGAAGTTAAAGTATCTCGTACTATGTATGTATAATATGCATGATAAAACTGAGAATTCGTCGGGTGGAAAGGAAAGTTATAAAAGAAAGTCGGTAACGTAACGTAACTGCTTGGGGTTAGTTATAATTTGTGAGTTTTACAAGGTTTTGAAGTGGGAAAGAAAGGATCGTTCACAACGTCAATAATGTGCTATGAATTTAGAGGATGTAAAATCCTATGGTCTATCTTATGAAAAAAATGGACGAGAGAAATGTTTTTATGAAGGGAAAGCATGCAGTGGTCTGATGTGGCATGGTATGGTGTGACTGACTATCTCGGAATAGGTATTATGAGTTAGTGCTTGATAGAGAGTTCATATAGCGTAACATATCTGCGTAGTAAAAGAGGAGTCGACAAGAAACAAGACAGAAGAACATGCAGAATTGCAATGCAAGTCTACATACTTGCTGACTACTGCTGTCCATATACATACAATAACTAGTTGGCTAGGTTAACTAACAGAATATATTAAGTATAGACAGAGGGAGAAAGTAAAGTAGCTGCTAGGAGTGTGGGTGAAAGTATAGAGTCGTATATATTAGAGTGGAGTAATATGCATGTAGATATATTAAGGAAGCTTCGTCACCAGATTGTATTCGTGAATCAAGAGGAGGGATGTCAAAAGTAATTAAGCCAAAAAGGAGAATAGTAGATGAGATGAAAGGAAGAGAGAAAGCGGGCGAGAGAGAGAGAGCACAGTTGTTCCGTCAGAGAGGAGGATCGACTTATCTCTCGTTTTAGAGTAACTGCTGAGTGTTGAGTGTGGTTGGTGGAGCTGAGTAAATGGAAGAATGCCGCAGTTGCGAATAATGGTTTACGGAGACTATGGCTCCCTTTTTGGCATAGTGCCCGCTACGGAAAGAAAAACTATGAATGTTGTAGTGAATGGTAGGAAACGCTGAGAGGAGGGATATAAAAATCTGAGACAGTTTTTTTCATTTCTGCAAACATTATTGTACTTGCTGAGTAATGTTTGCATTTATAGTGTTTGAAAGCATTCTTGCCACCGAATATTTTCTTCACTCTCTCTGACTGTAATAAACTTTGTCCAGTCCACTCCAGTCCTCAAATCTTTCTGCCAAAGTGCATTTCTTCCTTTCATATCCGCATTACTTTGCTATCTGAAGCTCCAGCTAATGCTTCTAAGATAAGTAAGTTCCTCAAACTATTCTTCCCTCCCTCCAGCACTAACTAGGAAAACTGGGTAAAGGAACTAGTACATATATAATATACCTACATTGTATAATATAATACTTTTAATAGCGACCCATAACACTACAAGGAGTGTGTATTATGTACTCGTCATATTATTTCCCCTTTCCTTGCAAATGCAAAGTCGTATATGTCACATATTAAGTTGTAATACGTAAGGAGTATGTTTTATATTATTATTTTCGAAACTATATATGATGTGGTTATATTATGATGTGGTTCATAGTTCCACTATAATTCGGACCCGAGTCGCGTCACACTACCAGTTGGCTTAATTTTCCTAGCGTTTACTTCTCTCGGTGTTAGAAGTGGCAGGTCGTTAAATTTTAGGTAAGGAGAAGTTGAAGTACAATTTGGTTAACGTATTACATACAATGAGACTTTCTCGCAAATAACCTCTGCCAATTATTCTGTCCAATTGACATGGCAAGAATAGGGGAGCTATGAAAATTTTATTTGAATTCTTCTCCTGTAGAATAAAACTAATTAACTAGGTTGTGTCGAGTACAGATTTAATTTTCTTTAATTTTCTCTCCAACATGAGCATTGGTTTCAGTTCAAGATTTAAGTGCTTTCTCCAAAACCCGACATTCGCACTACGCCTGCAGTAGTCCTAGTGGCACAGAAGAAATAAATGTGGAGATTTAATTGAAGAATCTGGCTGAATGACAATTAGGTTCCGAATCTTTGAGAATGTGATTTTGTAAATAGATATTGTCTTTGTGTCATTTACTGCCTGGAGTGAAAATACTTTCACGACTTTCGCCAAGACATAATTTCCTTTTTCTGTCCAACTCCACTCAATGTCGCAATATATAACATACATGTTCTCGCTTTCATCTTCTCAAACATATTCATGAATAAGTAGTGCGGAACAGTTCTAGGATGCATGAGGCAGTTTCATTTTCCAAGTTGATTCGATTCGTGAAAGATATAATATTTTCATACACTTAGAATCCATGATGGCTCCTTTCCTTTTCATATGTATGCATTAATGTACTAAAACATTAACAACTATGCATGTACCTATGTGTATGTGACAATATAGAAAAAGGGGATGTTTCGGAGTTGTTTCCGTGCAAGTCAAGACGGAGAGTGTCGAGTTTTGTTTCATTTAAATTTAGATCATGTCCATCGTTACAAGCGCTTTTCAAGAAAAAGTGTATTAAAGGAAATCTCCATTCAAAGGAAAATCTAGAGCAAGCAATTTATCAGGAGACAAAAAGCTGAAAAGAAAAGACTCCCGCCCGGGTTAAAATTCTGGAATGATTTCATCTGTTAACTTTCGTTGTGTGCAAGGGGATATTGTGAGTTTGTCAGTTTGTCATGTACATGTAAATGACATTTGACACGCGACTTCACTGTAAAATATTTGATTCCACGGGAATGACTGGTTGTTGTTGATATTCTGGAGCGTAGTTAATTTGGAATGGCGGATGTCTAGGTACAATGAAATAATGTTGTCATGCTCATTCATAGCTGGTTCGAAGGGATAAACAATGTGTGGAAAGGAAGGTGTCAGAGCAAAAGAAAGATATTCTCTCCTCCGTCTTCCCTTCCCTCCACACACTCTCTATAGAAATGCATTTACTAGATTGTACTTTACAGCCGCTTCTTCTTCACCATTGAACATCGAACAGGACAGGACACGAACAGTGGCTACAGCTCGATCTTCACAGCGAAATGGTATAAAATTTGAGGATCGTAAATACTCATGTCACGTATCTGGAGAAGCCGTTATCCGGGATAAGTTGAGCTGACGCAGCAGCCTCCAAAACCGTCAGTGTGGTTGGATCAGTTAGCTGGATGGATGACTAGACTATGTTAATATCTTTCCCCTAGAATCAAAATCAGCAAAGATAACCCAGAAAATATAAGTCATTAAGAGTACAGCGGCGTCACTTACTCACTCACACTATCGCATCCCTCACATTCTCCAGACCACTTCTCCAGCAGACTCCTTTAATTCCACCTCACCCACAACCACTCTCTCTATTCATCCTCCTCTATGTCTCCCATTATATCGTCACTCTAATATATTCTCAAATCTCAAGATGTATTTCTCATCCTAACTCTATGTACAAAGGATAATAATAGTACAAAGCCACCTTTAAGATACACACAAGAATTTTGTAGCAGCCCCGGTGTTAATTTCGAGCTTTAATGTACTTTTATGCTGTATGGACTAACTACTGAGTATAGTAGCTACTAAAATTAAGAGCAATACTAGATATATGCAATATTATGTCATAGTTCTTGCAACCAAAGATAAGTTAGTAAATGAAGTGATCCCTCTCCTACTCCTGTATACATGAGCGAGTAGCTATTCAAGACTCTTGGTATTTTCCGTGCGACACTTGTATTATAAATTAACTTTGTCTTTGGCTCACTTCATAATAAACGTCTTGAAATAAACGTACTATTCCTTGCATTGCATCATCATCCTATACATCCCAGTCCCATTTCTGTCGACTTTCTTCATTTTATTAAGGCTACTAACGACGGCAACGG
Source organism: Tomocerus maximus (assembly GCA_019776445.1). Taxonomy (NCBI): domain Eukaryota; kingdom Metazoa; phylum Arthropoda; class Collembola; order Entomobryomorpha; family Tomoceridae; genus Tomocerus; species Tomocerus maximus. The sequence goes on from JABASH010002465.1 coordinate 5,747, forward strand.
TTTTTCTCCATCACTTCACTACTGCTGGGGCATTTCTCTCATCTTCTCCACTCTCTGTCTGTGTATGATATTATTTTCATATTATTTTCCATTTCATTTCACATGCCTTTCCGACCAACTATTCCCAGTCATATCCTAGTAGTGCCAGCAGTTCACTTCTTAGAGCTATCACCATAATATCGGGAAGAAGTAAAATGTACCGTTTGGTTGCGTGGGTAGGCCAGACGAGCCCCACTCTACGGTTACTCTGTAAATTATATCTATATGTGTATAGTGTTAAGTGGAGCTAGTCTATGATACTTTGAGCTCCTCACTTCACTCTGCTCTTCCTCAGTCATTTTCATTCCTGTGGTACTATTGACTTGACTACTCTTGATCTTTCTTTAGTTAGGCTACCACTTGACTATCAGAGGACCTTACCTCTTCTGCCTGCCGGCGGCCCGGTGCGGGTGCGGCGCATCCGAGCTGAAAGTATGTATATGAAGTAAGAAGCACAGCTTTAGACATTTAATGTAAGCATCAGATACATGTGCTCTTGCTTTATGTGTCTTAGGTATGCACGTCAATTTAAGAATTATCTTCTTTTGTGGTGGGAGAAAGCACATTACTCTGCCCTTTTGATTCCAAGATATTTAATATTGCTTTTTTGCTGTAAATGTGACTACCGATTAGTTAGTTTATGACTTTTACGTTTCCTCTATGAATTGCTGGGACGAACGAAGTTCAATGTAAGTAAGTACTATTGCCTATATATCATTAGATACCTACCTTTGCGTGTACTTTTGCTTTATTGGATACTACGCATTATTCTTATTTGTTTCTCGTATACAAAAGTACATATTGACATTTATATACACCGGGACAGACATAGCATAATTGTTATTCTGTGGAACTCTATAGTTTAGTAGAGAAAGTCGTTTGGTCTGTAGTATTTCGTTTTCTATTGTGTGTGAGTGTGACTGAGGCGTAAAATGCCCTGTGGGCGAAGTCAGACGAATGTATTAATTTACTTCTGTGATGTTGAGAATTCTCGAAAAGTTATATAAGCAATGGCAGTAGTATGTGCATAGCACAGGGGCTTGGCTAGAGTCCGCAGGGGTGTAGTATAGGAAGTGAAGTAAAGAAATTTAGTTCTCAGTGGCATAAGATTGTTATCTTAAACGAATTATTGGTCGTTTTATTTCGGGATGGTGATGGTAATTTAGAAGATAGTCAATTCAGAGGCTGATCATGAGATTTATGATTATGTTGTGGTAATTCAGTGAGCCTTCTCTCAAGTTCTCTAGTGGTTTTTGCAGAGGGAATGAGTGAGTTGTTGTGACTGTGACTGTTTAATAGTAGGTAGTCGTGGCTATTTACTCTGTCTTTCTCGGTTCTATCTGATTGCAATGAATAGGGAAATTGCATGTCTAGAATTCATAAGGATGTAATTCATACGTACAAATATTACTCTGTTTCTCCGGACTGTGTGTCGCTGTATTTGTATGACTCTGTTGGTGTTATTTTATGTTGGTATAGTAGGTGAGCTGAACTGCTCAGTCGACTTGAGTGACTGACGGAGTGAGTGAGTGTTGGTGTTGAATAGAGTCGACACTGTCAACTGTGTCATGGTTAAGTTTAGACTGGTGCACATTATTGGCGCTTAGGGAGTTGAAGTTGACGCTATGCCTAGATGAACACTTTAGATTTCTTGTGTGGAATACATTCCCCTTGTGAAACTGATCGATAATAATTTCAAGTCAACCCAAGTCAACTCAAGTCACAAGTCAGTTTCTGCCTAGTTGCTTCATATTACTTACTTACGTTACGTTAGTGCTACAGTTGTTACTTTACACCGCTCCTCTGTCTATGATGAAAAAGATACATGCTTTTAAGAGTGGGAGGGGGAGATCCATGTCAAACTCTTCTCTTTCACGCACCAAAATTTTGACGTTTCTAAATCAACTCAGTATCAAAATACGAGGTGTGACTATAAAGACTCCTACCTATTGACAGAGCTACTCTATATGACTGTGTGATGTGGGTGAGTGAGGAAAGTGAAAGATCCCGACGTTGCGGTTTTATAGCCAAACTTAAACAGAACTGGATTGAACTGAACAGTGGGAGAGAACCATTGAATATAAAGTTATTTAATCATTTACATTGTTGAACTGAATTGAAACTCTTTAGGACTCACTTCCCTTCACTCTCTCCAACCCGCTCAATAGTTTCCCTTTGAATTTGTCACAATCATGAGCTACTTACTTCATTCCCCTTCCTATATGTCAGCAAACATGATTCCGACACACAAGTAACATACAAAGATCCTCGTCTGTCAAATTGCAACCCGTGACACTAATGCTGATTTATACGGACGCCTAATAGAGCGCTTTATGTAGTGCGGAAAATATCATTTGGAGATTTAAGCATATAGTCATGTACTATGTAGAAGAACAAAAGCTATTTGCTAATAAATTAATCATCTGAGGTGTGCTAAATTCCATAACTAATCTTTGTAGACAAGAGTTGTGGCGCAGACTGTTACAATACCTAATTAAGTTATTAAGAAAAGTAAATTGTAGTACATCAGTCTGAGAGTTGAGAACTGTGGAGTTATTTAATAAAAGTACTAAGAGCAATGGAGATGAGATTAAGAGACAATTGCAAGTTGCAACTTGCTCTGCAATAATGTATAGTTGTGCCTGCCTAGAAAAACTTTCCCCTTGACTTTCCCAAGTATTTTCATTTTTCCTGACATCCTCCCGTTTTTATTTACATTGGAGTATGTATCGCATGTAAATCTCTCCCCGCGCCTTTGTTGCTGTTGCTTTCTAGTTTGACTCTAACTGAGTGCATGTTATAGAGTACAGGCTCGGGAAACATATTTTTATTTATATGCAGATGGAAAAGTTGATGGAAAAATTGGAAATATGTTTTAATGTGAAATGTTTGGAAACAAGAATTTTTATGGGCTTTTCCCACTATCTAGTATCTACATAATGTCGAAAACTTCATAAAATGAAATTGGGTTTCCCCTGTACACAAGCTGCAATGTTGTGTGGCTATAAATTACGGAAATTGCATAGAGAGTTGATTCTTCTCTTGACTTTGTGGTAAAAATGCACTGATGCTAACTGCTGCTGGCTTAGATTAAGTACATTATTATATTTATATTACAGATAGTAGATCTATATAGTTAGTTAGATTTAGGTATGTCTAATGGAATGTTTTGAGCCATCACATAAGCCAACTAATCGTAAGCTACATATAGATCACACCAGCCCACTGCTACCTTATAAAGTTAATAATGCATTTATATAGGTACTAAAGCGAGTAGAATAATGGGAGAGAGATGAACAAGAGTTATTTCAATATACGGACACACACACCAGACCACTCACTACAATACATTCAACTCGGCTGTTGTCTTGTCTTAAGAGGAAAATTCATTATGGGATTCCTATTCCTTAAGTCTGGCCAAGAAACTTGCCCGAACCAACAACCAAATAAGTAGTGGCACGGCACACTACATTTCCAGTACATTATTACTTGCTTTTATTCTAAGACAAGACACCACCATGCCACACAACAAGACTGGGCCAAAAGCAAACCAACTCTGTATAACTCTACTTTGTAGGAGAGGCAGAGCAGTTAAGCTGAAGCATGGCATCCTACAAATACAAAATAAAGAATACCACCACGAGCTAGACATGACCATCGAAACTCGGAGGAAACATACCTAAAGCTACCTACCGATGTGGAATGTATGCATATATGTACCTCCTGACGATCAAGTCAACTTAAGTAGAGGACAAAGCAAATTACTCGGAAAAGATATACACATATAGGTACTTGGAAAACAAAACATATCGACATATAATTCTCTGTGACCAACTAAATGTGTTCAGCTCCGGTTTAGTCAGGGAATGGGATTATATGCATATAGGAGTCAGCTATTCTAGTTTTGTGTCCTTTAGGTTGCTATTATTAAAGTTTTTAGTTTACTTAGCAGAGCAGTAAAGGATTAGAGACACACTACATGCTATACCATACATTTGGGTTGTCTCCGGACGTTTGCCCGATTTTAAGCTGACTGTTTGCATTGGTTATGTTAGGTTAAGAATTAGAATGTTGGTCCCATGCAAACTAGACGTATTATTGTACTTATGCGAATGGACTGAGTATTTGTAGGTATTTCTAGGAATCTAATAACAGTAATAAGAATGAGATATCTTTAGTGTAGATACAGAGAGATAGTGAAGTCTGTCTACCTCTGTGTGTCCATAAGTAGGAGAGTAAATAGTAGTCGTGTATATTATTTCTGTATGTAGTGAATGGAAGTCTGTGTAAAATATAGAAGAGCTCGCACTCAACTTTTGCTCGGTCGATTTGGAGATGATCAGAGAGAGAGCGAAGACAAACGGAACGATTGTCATAACTAGCGCTAGAGCATTTTCGATAACCACAGAAGCAATTAGAGTGGCCCTTAATGACAGTGTAGTCATCCTGATCGGATGTCTTTCGGCACTCTAATTACCGTCATACAGGCCACCTGAGTCCGTATTGGAACTACCCTCAATGTGGCTTTTATTGCTCTGTGCTTCGCTGTATTGCACATTCAACGAGTACGAACGATTCCGTTCAACTCAACTTCCCCAACAAATATCGCTATGGTTTGCATTTTATAAATTGAGCTTTTGGACACCAAAATACCCCTTGTGGTCCATTCCTTATAGATTCTATACTCTCGTACAGAGGACACGCTAACTTTTCTTGTAACTAAAACATGGGTACACAGTCCGCGACCAAAATGCAATAGCTTACTACATACTAATAGTTGATACTAGGAAGTAGCAGGAGCATTCTCTGAGAGTTTGATAGGTACATATGGCTGCTTGCACTCTCTGTGCTGTATATAATGTATAAATGGTCGTACATATGTAGGGAGCTAAGCTGTAAGTAATGCAGTTGTGTACACATTTATACATAGTATATGGGATGAGGACAGGAGAATATATAGGACTGCGTGTCTGCCTGCGTTTTCTGTCCAACTGTATTCCATTCCAGCAGTAGTAGTCTTTTTTATCTCCATCAATCGAGAGGAAAAAGCTAGGGAAGACTGGAAGTAGTAGGGAAAGGAACGGGTGAGTCTGACTGAGTTCAGTGTATGTAGAGTTATAAGTCAAGAGAAGCCTTGCGCTCACGTTTTTGGTTCTTTAGTCTTTGTTCGCTCGTCTCTACTCTACTAAACTAAACTAAACTCCTTTCAGTCACTCACTCAAAACAGTCAACTGAAGACGGGAGTCGTTGGAGGAGAGACGAGACGAGAACACACAACTCCTTTTTATTCCGTATTGACTTCGTCGCGGACGTTTGAACGTCAAACGGGCTTTCTCCCAGTTTCCTTTCAACTCACGACACACTAGGGTATCGCGTCTTTTCCTAACACTTCTCCGAGACATAGCCACAACAACATATACTATTTATATATACAATCTCGAAGAAGAATTGTATTATTTTCCTTTCACTCTACGAGACACGAGGAAAAAACTTTTGTGTTGCATCTCTGAACTGTTCGATTCAAATTTCTATTCTACGTGTCTACTGTCTTGTATTGTTTTGTGTGTGTATATACAACTATTGAGTATAGTCAGAATAGAAACTATCTAAAGGTGATGTGATGTTATATATTGGTAGGGAAAGTGGGCTTTCACTTTATATCATGGCATATGTAAAGTACTGTCTTGGCGTGTTGTGTCGGTATGTAGACACTTAGTTTTCACTGTCAACAACGTCAACGTTGCTACACAATAGATTTGGAGTGAAATGCAACAAACACAGCACCTCTTGACTGTCTATGGCATATTATGAAGATTAGAAGTACATAGTGAGCAGAGAGCCACATAGCATCATACTTACTTACACTACATACGACACACACAATAACATTTCTTTATTCTATTCCACATATTTAGTGAGTGAGTGGCAGTGGCTAATACTCACATATATAAGACTTTCAAATCCAGATACTAGAATTGTATCTGCACATGCTACTATAAATACTACTACATTATACAGTGCACACTTGCTGTCCGTGGTGGATTATGTTGTGCTCCTCTCACAACTCTGCTATATTCTCATCTGTTCCGTTCTATTGTCGAAAGGGAAAGAAAAGAAACTACCTTTCCGCTCTTCAAATGTTCCGTCGTGGATGTTTATTGTCCGAGAGGATCTTTCTTGCCACCACCAGCGTCGGCTCTAATAGACTCTAGCTCGGCTTCCCAAGCACCACTCTACACATAACATTCATATCATTCCGTGGCTCATTCTCTACACTAAAGTAAGTACGACACTCCACTCCACGTTTTATTTATAGTCCGACTGAATGAACCCAACCTTTCCAACCTCCGACAATCTGCCCTTACCCAACTAACATTAGCTAAAGTGACAGCACACTTACTTCATCTCATTCTAATACACTCATTTTCTTTCAAAACCTGAAAGACTTATTCTCTATTGAGATACAAGAGACAATAAGCCGTCTTTAAATAGAAATAAATTCCTCTAATTGCTTGTTATCAAAGGATTAAAATAGAAATCTTCTATGAGCTAGTACGGAGAACTGGTATGACGCAAATTCATTAGATGTTCTTTGTACACAAGTGTTGTCATGTTTTATTTTCATAGCTAATATACTAAAGTGGAGAACAACACAGGTTTTGTTGGGTACCTTTTATGTGACTCGGTTCCTTGTTGGCTATGTGAATGGAAGAGAACCTGTTGTTGACGTGGGGATGTTAAACCTCTTTCTAATCCATAAAAATGAATAATGAGTTCACATGTGGAGTGTGTCTTCTACCACGAAATGCTCAGCCCTCCTACAGTCTAAGTAAGTCCATCAGGTAGCCTTTATTGATCTTACTATTTAGGTATGTGCATTTTTTGTCACTTCCATAACTTTTATTCTTCATGTACATATCCCATAGAATGTTTATCATTCTGAAATAGTGCAACTAACCCAATTCATTCCATTTGTTCCAGTCAAAAGACATTATATAAAATTACACAACATCAGATAAAATCTGTTGTCATTCCAATAGATTTTCGAGATCGAAAAGTTAACTAATTGTATAATGTAATGGTTCATTTAAACTAGAAGGTAAGGTTGATCAGATTGTATAGTACTATTTAATAGAGCATAAACTTATACATCACTTGAATGATGGGAAATAGGATATTTGATAATTATGTTGCTAAAATCGGTATTGCGTCATATAAATGATGAAATTGCCAAAATAAATTCCATATCATGGTCCAGTATAGAGTATGTCTGGTAGTTGAAGCAATAAACCATTAATAACGCATCAAAGTAGAATTTTACTTAAATGGGTGAAGGTGACCGACCAATTGTATAGTTAATTGATGTAAGAAGTAAATTGCACTCCAAAACTTCAAAGCGTTAAAATTCTGTAATACGTTGTCTATATTATATCAATATCCAAGATACACTGACTGACCAAATTAAGAAGTTAATAGTTTACTAAATTACTATTACTAATTCGTGAGTATTGAATATTTGTTTTAGATATTTTATCGCGTACATTGTGTAGTAGTGTGGAATTTGTGTCTGTCCTTGCAGTTTTAGAAGCAATAATAGTCTAAATGGAAGATCGGGTAATTTCTATTCTTTACTTACTAGTGGGTAAGTAGTTGGATGGTAGTGCAGATATTGCATGCCACAGTGTCACAGATACGACTAGAGATAATGCAAAATAGAGAAGATAATAACGTTGACGTAACGTAAGTGTAATTGCATGAATGGCCATAATTGAACGATATCGTTGAACATTGGAGAAGATTCCGAGTTAGACTGACAATATAGAAAAGTAAAAAAGAAGATTAGTTTAGTAAATATGTGGAGAGGCTTGTAAAGGAAAAAATAGAGTCCTAACATTCCCAGAATGCACATTATATTCTTGTTAAAGATTCTTCGTGTCTCAACTTCAGTTCTGTTTAGTGCAGTTAAACATTAAAGCAAATGATCACTTATCACTTTGTTTGTCAGCTTGCTTGTCCATTATCTAAATGGTTATTTTTATTTCGCTTTTATACAATCCTTAAAGGTTATTGTGGCTTGTCTATTCAGTCCTACCCTTGCTCTGCCGTCTTAGCATTCACCTTTATTAGATTGCTCTTTTCTAAGCAACATTACCACAACCTAATTAAAGGTCAACAGCTTTAATGTTCTTTTCTAACGAGGAATGCACTACAACACTATTTATCTATGCGTTCAGTTTCTGTTATTTTCAGAGCGAGAACATCGTTTTCTGACGGTGATCCTATTTACCATAAAAGACAATTCCTTTCCTACTTATTGTACATACGAGACATGCACTAACAATTACAATTAGCAATTGCATAATATGTGAAGGATACTATTTCGCTCCATACTATTTACTTCGTACTTCAAATTATTGTTTCATCATTTCATTATCTCAAGAAAATTGTTTCTTTCCTTTATTTTCTCACTCCTTCAGCCCTTTCACCATTCTTTTCCATACTTCTTACATACTACTGCCATTTCATAGCTGTTTGCATCTTTAGGTCTCGCCAAAAAAACCTTCATGTAAACGTAATGTTCCAGATGAATGATATCATGATTTAATGATTAAGTTTCTAAAGAATTATTGTTGCTACAGTTAACCCATTGGTTAGCCAGTTATCACAGCATAATAATGACGTATCCAAATCCCCCTAATCCTCCTCAGTTTCTACTTATGTACTAGAATGGAATAATGACATGATTTCATGTGCCACTGCTAGATGTATCAGATATCGCGCTTAATCAAACCCAGAATATGAGAAAAATTCAGAAAAATTGGAAAGATTTCTCATAACACTAAAAATAGCTTCTACATGTCTATGGTATGTTCAAAGAAAATTCCGGTATTATTACCAGCAATCTACGTCATAGGTTACGCGATATTACTTTCCCTTTGAGAAGAGCTTAATGTAAAAATATGTACTACCGTTACATAGGACAAAATTCATTTCCAAGAAATTGCAATTGGTCTATTATGTTGCGAATGTATCAATTTACCTTTGTTTCGTACTCCAAACTACTCCATGTATTTTGTCATCTCAAAATAACCCCTTGTTGAAAGATGCGTCATAAATAAAAGGAGTAGCATCATAGCAAGATGCGTCATTAATAAAAGCACAAAAGTAGTAGCATAGCAGCGGTAGTAGCTGTAAGCAGTAATTAAAGTATCATTAGGCCATTAAATTCAAGGCTACTGCATATTTTGTCAATTTGGTAGATATAACTCTAAAGTAGGAATGTTGAGTGTAGGTATTGGGTTTACATTTAAGACGGTTTATTAAGTTAATGAATTTAGGTTTCTTGTGCTAGAATCTTGTGCTGGTGTAATTTATTTCCTAATGTCTTGAAGCCAGGGATAAAAAAGTCAAATTCTTTGCTGTAGATCGTAGATGTAGGTCCAAATGGAAGTATTTATGTATGTGTAGTAATTATTGAGTAAACGAGTTAAAAAACATTTATTGTGAAGCTTAACTTATTTATTTGAGTGGGTACAGTTGCTTATGTAGCAGGAATGTATGTCTGTCTGTGGGAATTAAATGTAGTATGTGTATAATAACAGTGTTGAAAGTGTATTCTGGATATTTTGTTTGAAGTGGGACTTAATGAACTGCATTATTAATTAAATTCGTGTTAAAACAAGCAATTGAGTCCGAAATTAACTTTTAGTGCGTCATTTAGACAGTGGAATTATGTTTTAGACAGAGAATCGGGAAGACAGATGCTCGGCTAATGGCTAATTTCACGTCGAATTCATGTATATCTTATACATAGGTAGGCGGTAGGCGTGCTATTAGTCTACTTCTTTACACTTACTCTTTCTTCGCAAAGCAAGTTATTGTTAGGCTGCTCTCTCGCCAAACTTTCTCTCTTGAGTGGGAAGAAGGTTGGTGGAAATGCCTATCAGCGTCTGTTGTATAAATTTTAAACAGCAGGCCCAGTAGCAGTAGTAAAGTATCTTTTTGTTTTTTATTATGTGAATCTGCTGTACACTTAAATTATATCGCTCCAGAGAAGATATTTTAAATGCAAATTTTAAGATTGTATAGAGTAGGATATGGCTCGTCCTAAATCCAAATCGGTGTTGTACGGAGAGTGCTTATACAGTTCTTAAATGTACCTACATGGACGTTTGAGTTAATAAATCATGAAATATTTTTTATGTTGCAGGAAGGACTGAGGAAGAGAGTGAATTAATCCTGAAATTAGTTTCATGGCGGAGGAACGGGAGAGATAACGTCCAGAGGAATGGATGCTCAAGAAAACATTTGTAGTCGTAGTCGTAGTAGGCTGTGGCCTTACTGTTGATGAAAATAAACGGCGGTATTATGAAAGAACGGAGCGGAGTTGAGAAAAAGATGGTTACCCCAGGTTATGAACATCCGTCTCAGCAGAGTGGCGGTCAAAGAGACGCTAATGTGGCCATCGCAGCCTCTCAACCGATACCCCCTCATGATCCTCAGTATCAAGATCAAGCCCGTTTTGAAGCTGACAAAAGGGCTGTTTACAAGTAAGACACAGTCGGAGAAATCTATTTCACTCATCCCATAAATCTTTAGCACTATGTTACTCGAGATCAAAGATTTCATTCAAATCCACTCGGATCCCAACTCCTAACCTCTATTATTGTTTGTACAGACACCCGTTATTTCCACTTCTGGCTCTGCTCTTCGAAAAATGTGAGCTAGCAACGCAAACTGCAGCCGACTCCCCGATATCCGATAGCTTTCACCATGATTTAGAGGTAAGTCGTGCGTCTTGAATCAAACCATCTCACTTGAACAAGTTTTTTGCATTTTTATTGCAAATATGTATATACTTCCTCTTAATGTCCAATAGACCTAATATCTTAACTACAGATCCTCGAGCATGTACTTCATATCCCTATGTACATATTATTATTACATCTACCTCCTCCCTTGTCCTATTACACAGTTTAGTTCCTTCCTATCTCTTAAGGATGCTACCAACTAGTAGGAGTACCTTGTCAAGTATGTATCAGTAGTTCCTAGCTTTAAACCAAAGCTAGGCATGAAAAGTAATTCTAACTCCTTCAAGTCCCAACTCCCTCGTGGGTTGTATATGCTTCATTCTTTCTATCCTTTTATTATTCCTCCTGCTCAAAATCAGCAGTTCACTTCCCTTTATTAGATTAAACACACACCTACCCCACTCAACTCACTTTCTTAATATTATCAAATGTGATTATGCAAATCCCAACTTAATCCTAATAAAAATGGAAGAACTTTAATTAAAATTATTGAGACTCAACCCTAATAGCTAAAATTTTCTTCATTTTTCATACCATGACGCATTACACACTTCAGTTCAACAAACTATTCAATACTAAACCGGAGTTACATAAAATATAGTGAAATTAGTAATTTAACTCTTTTTCTATACTTAATTTTTAAATCACATCACACAGTTGTCTTTCAAGCCGAATTCTATATAAATACTTGTTGGTCTATTAACAATTAATTCAATATTAGGTAACTGAATCTGCCTTCTGTGTTGACAATGTGATTGATGGTGTACACGAACAAAAGAAAGTTTTTATAATTTACTTGTTTTACTTTTCTGTTTAGGCATTTGTGCAACACCAAGAGAGAGACAGAAAACCTTTTTTAGTTAACGACCCTGAGATTGATGGCTTGGTAAGTTGGAAGAAAATATATTTAATTGATTGTTGTAAAATATAGATTTTAATTGGGAATATTTTGATTTGTGGGGGATTAGATGATCAAGGCGATACAAGTGCTCCGAATCCACCTTCTGGAACTGGACAAAGTTCAAGAACTCTGCAAGGATTTTTGTAATCGGTACATCACCTGCTTGAAAGGTAAAATGCAAAGTGAGAATTTACTTCGGTCTGACTACTATGATGGAAACAATAGCGCTCACCTCAGCTCGCACAGCAATAGTCCTCACAACTCATTTTCTTCAAACGGTGAAATATCTGTATCACCACCAAATAACAGCGTCTTCCATTTACACAACGTCGAGGCGCAGCCCTATCACCACCACTCATCAACTCCGAATCTCCAACACACCCCTATGATGCTTATGGGACATTCCTCGCCTGAAGACAATGACAGTAATCAACTTCCGGCTAATCCAGTTGGTATTCATGGAGGTACTCCACTTTCTCAAATCGGTGCCAACACTGCTCCGCTTACTTCCCAGGAGAACTTCCTTCAAGGTAAATCAGCATTACGAAAATGTGAACTTTCAAGTTGTCTCTGTTGTTCTCTGACTCGTTTAGTCGTTTCCATGATGGCACAATGTGCCAATTGCAATTGTTTTTATTGTCTTCACAGCTCCCCAAACTCCCAGTTCTGGAGAAGAAGAGGAGGACTTTTTAGGACGAAAGAAGCCCAAGAGAGGTGTACTTCCTAAACAAGCCACTTCCATTATGAGATCCTGGCTGTTCCAACATATAGTGGTAAATATAAATACTATCATAAAATAAATGTTTATATTAATACCTAACGATGATTCAAACTTTATAGCATTGACTAATACTGTATGATGTATGTCTAATCTTCTCTATGAGTTCAAATATTAATAATATTCATCTACCTATAATAGCGCAGTAGACAAATTCAGTTATAATGTGAATTCTTATCTCTTTTCTCAGCATCCTTATCCAACTGAAGATGAAAAGCGACAAATTGCAGGCCAGACTAATCTTACTCTCCTTCAAGTCAATAACTGGTTCATAAATGCTCGAAGAAGAATACTGCAGCCTATGCTAGACGCTTCTAATCCAGAATCTTCATCCAGTCCTAAGGTACATAATATAAAATATTAATTCTACTGGGTACAACATCCTAGAGGTGATTGCCGGTTGCCAGTGCAGACTGAACATAAGGATAGCAAACTGTTTAAATATAAAAGAGATTATTTTCAATTTCCTTTTTTATGTTAAATTAGGTAAAGAAGATCAAAACACATGTAACAAAGCCAGCACTTAAGTATTGGTCGGATAATTTGGCTTCAATTGGTTCTGGTTCTATGGAGAATGCAGAAGGTACTCCGGGTTTAATTCAGAATGAAGGTAATTTTCAAAGAATATTAATTTATGCATGCATAAATACACATTTCTTAATAATCTGATTTGCATTTTTGTGTATTATAAATTGCAGATGATTCTAGCGAAGAGTCAGATGACAGTAGCAACGATGCGAATGACCTACTTATTGACAATAGTGATTCTTCTCACGAATGAAGTCATGAATCCAATTTGATGATGAAGACTTTTGACTTAAGCATTTTGACATTTATATTAGAAGAAAAAAGAAAATTTTGTTGCTACGAAATATTTTTGACTAATTGTTAAGTCTTGTTAACCATTATCTAGGGCTTCATCTTAAGAGTGTACGTGTATATTGTAATTATTACAAGTTGCACTTTTCAATCACTTCTCAACTCAAATAGAAATATATAGGTAGAAAATTTGAGTAGATGTAGGTTTTTCTTCCAGGAAAAAACTTTAACCGTTTCCTATATCATTACTATAGGTCAGGTTAGTCATAATAAATAATGACTGTAAGTCTGTAAGTACATTACATTGAAATGAACGCTTCAAGATGATTCCAAATTTCAAATTTGTCATTTTTATTGATTTGTTATAATTTTTTACGTACTCTCTTGTACGGATACGAATGACTAAACCTGTAGAATCAGGTGATAAATAATAATGATCTTCATTTATTGTTATAAGTTTACACAAAGCAACGAAATATTTGTAGAATCAATCGATATAATTTTGCTCATGTCCACAAAGTTCCCAATCTTTCCATTTGCCAAAAGATCTCATTTTAGACAGTAATACAAACCCTAAATTGTAATTGCTGTCTGGGATTGATTTATCCATTATGAAATACTTGTGTACAAATATGAATGGCTGAAGCGAAACTTCTGTAAACCTAAATACCTATAAATCTCATTCTATAGGTGTAGCTACTAAGTTTTTAAAAATTACCTTGAAAGACAACATAAAAATAGTTTTCTTCGTACGTGTAGGTATAGTTGATAGCTGCAAAGAAAAATATGAACATTAAAACTAGTGCTTTCACATAATCATTGTTTCTAATTTACCTTTTTATATCTTAGTAGTTTGAATCCATAGCATGTAAACAACAGACAGACTAATTGAAGGAAATTTACTAATAATTCATCAATCAATAATACTTTTGATTGT
>JABASH010002466.1:0-20027 GCA_019776445.1 Tomocerus maximus
TGGAACATTTGGTCTGAATGTAAGACATGGTATCAAGACAGTTTCCTTCGAACTCAGATACACAGGTCTAGTTCCACTATCAGCAGCACTCGTCTTCCAGTTAAGAATAAATAGGTCCTTTCTTCCTAATTAATTAATCACATTTAATTGTTAATCTTTAATTGAACAGACTATCCAGAAGCCACCTATTTCGATATTTCATTGGCATTGCTTTCATGCTTACTTACCATCGTCCGCAAAAATGTAAATCAAAGGCTTGAGCTTTATTGCCGGGTTGTTTGAAATTTCGTGAATATTCACGCAAGAGTAAGAGCCTGTAGCTTGAGGAGAGTTTTGGAATCCGATAGAGACTCGATAGAGCTTTCTAGCCCGATCCCATTCCATTTTAGTGTACTGTATCTCATTTGGCTGTGAATAAAACTTTTGGATTTACTAAAAGAAGACAAGCTTACGGCGAATAAAAATATCTCCCAGAATCTGCTGTAAACCGAACTTACCATTATCCCAGAGAAAATGATGTTTATTGGAAATGTTGACAAGCATTCCAGAGCAATATCTCCTTTCGTCGTGATGTGAAATTGATTTTCCTTAACTTCTTTAATGCTATTTGATGTATTAGCAGGGGTTGATATGTAGAAAGAGACAACCCGCTGATCTTCTTGACGAACGCAATCAATTGTCAAATTAAGTGAGAATGTGAGAAAGAAGAAGGAAAATATCTTGGGCACCATGTTTCTATAATTGAACTTTTGAACACAAATCCTACTTAACTGAGGGTTGAAGGTGGTTTCAAGCTAACTACATTTTATTTGCTAAAAATATCTCATGAAATGGTAAACAAAAGATAATGGAATTTGATTCAGAGCTGTCTCTTTTTCTGGAAATCAAAATAAGTAGTGCCAGCGTCATGTTGTGCGTTTCTATTTGTTTAGGATAACAATTGGTTAACCTCAATCCAAAGTATAGGTACCTCTTGCAAACTTATAACGTTTTTACTAATTTTCCTTTACCCTATCCTCACACTTACACGCATAAATATGTGAAACATAGTATACGCCCCTTGTTATGTTGGGCTGAGATAAAAGGATAAGACAGTGCTTAACAGTATGGCTCCAGCCTTGCATTTAACGTACATATTCAACAATTTTTCTGGTTACATTACTTCAATTCATGTACCATAAACCTAATCAAAATGACGAGTAGAATTCATATACTAAGTAAACATTGCGTAAATTAAGTTTTATCATTTACATTTGTGGTTAGTTAAACTACTGAATTTCCATGAACATGACTAAGTAACAACGGAGTATCGTTTGACCTGACGAATATAAACTAAAACAAACGAAGTGACTTTTAGGGGGTAAACGATGGTAAGTAAATAAGTCCACATTCTTTAGGATTGCGCAATTGGGAGATCCTGTAAAATTGGATGCAAATACTCATAGCACATTCTTCGAATTATAAATGTTATGCTCCTACTAATGCAATGCCACGGGTGTGTGAAATCTTCATATTAAATGCACTAATTGTGCCATAACTTTATATCATTATAACTACTTATACTATCGTTTATTGCAATAAATAGGTTTATATGCAATTTTATATAGCTATATATAACATAGATAAATGAATAATATTTTTCCTTGTTTGTTTGGTTGAGTTATATAACATCACAAAAGGTCATGACATCTAATTTTTATTGAATACACTTAAGCAACTAGGAGAGGTTGATATCCTCGGATGTTTGCACAGACTTGCTCTCGAAATTGAATGAATCTGGTCCAAGAAATGCTTCTAAGATTTTCTAGATGAGTAAAGATTATACGATTATACAGAGCAATTCAGTACGAGGTAGATATTTATTATAATACGTAAATTGAGCGTGTAATTTATTCTAGAGCAACAGAGCAAGCTTATGTATAAGGTAACCAACCTCAGTGCTATTTGAATAAGTCTCCAAAATCTGCTGAAAGTATTCTTTAAGGACCTTGAATGTGGGTCGGTCTGTCAATTCATGGCTCCAACATTCCTTCATTTTATTGTACCTTTAAATGCCATTTTCATGCACAAGATTATTATTAGCAATGCATTTATTGATTAATTTTCCTTGATTACTCAAGCCAATGAACTTGCTTGATCCACTTACACGTCTGTGGTAGCATGTTGTGGTTTACTCAAACGGTATCCTTTAGAAAGAGCTATGACAAATTCCTCTCCCCATGAAAATCCGGGATAAGGTACTTCAGCTAATGAAAATATCTCCCATATCGTAATCCCAAATGCCCATACATCTGACATAGTTGAAAACTTCGAATCCTTAATAGCTTCTACAGACAGCCAACGCCAGGGCAAAGGCTCAATCTATTCAGACGACAAATTACAAGATTAGCTGCATAATGAACTTTTTTTTGACACAACTAAATTAGTAAACTTTTTAAAATGTGATTTTTTTTCATGAGTTGGATGTGTTCATTTCACTTTTACCTTTTCTTTCCTCACATAATTCGTATATTCGTATATGCGCCGTGACAGACCGAAATCTGTAATTTTTAATGTCCAATCCTCTGTTAATAACAAGTTCCTTGTAGCCAAATCACCGTGGATGACCTATGATGGAACAAAAGTTCCAGTATTATGAAATGCTATAAATAATTCTTACGCCATAATATGCAGCAATAATATTACCTTCTTCATTTCGAGATACTCCATTCCATTTGCTAACTGGTAACACCAATTCACAAGATCAAGAGTTCTAATAGCAGGAGATTGTTGCGAAAATCGCTTAGATTGATAAACAATGGGGCATTCGGGTAATTTAGTAATCGCATTACGATTTTGCTTCATAGTTTTTGATCTGTTTGTAATAAAATTGATCTGCTTAGTTTTATAAAATAAAAACTTAATCTAGTTTATTTAATTAGTAAAAGTATACCTCGGCATAATCCACTCATCAATTTGATCGTTAACAACTTGATTTACAAAGTCAGCTCGGTTTTCCCTCAAGAAAGTTTGTAGATTTCCGAAGGCACAATACTCGACAATCACACGAACTTTTCCTACAAGTAAACAATTTTATAATATACTTAAGAAATTTGGTTTCCGTTCGATTTCTATAAAACCCCTTGTTTGTCTAACCTTCTCTTAGTTTCCTCGTTTGTGCTCCTATCAAGTAGATTATGTTCAAATGTCTTCCAATATGCATCATGATCTTCAGCTCAACCAAAAGTTTCTTAAGTTGGTCTACATTATTCGTTGACTTTATTGTTTTTATTGCCACTGCGTATTTTTCACCATTTTCTTCAACATATCCTTTAAGAACTACACCAAACGCTCCAGATCCGAGTAAGTCTTCATCAACTGAAAATAAATTCGTTAGGAAGTTGTTCACAAAAGTGCATTATGTAGCCAATAGTCAGTATCAATAGATAACGGTTGCAAATTGTATTACTTAGTTCCAAGTTTTTTTCTGGGATTTCAAAATCAAGGTTGTATGGTAGATACTGAGCAATTTCACTCAGTTCCGATGAATGGTGCACCATTGTTTCATTTCCCTTTTCGAATTCCGCTATTTCGGCTTCAGTTAATTTGTCAATAGCTTTCTATTAAAAATACATTAGATATATACTTTTTCTCGAAGTAAATAAATATACAAAATCTGTTCCGTATATGTACATACTGCATTATTAATTTATGAAGCATAAACCATTACTAACCTTTTGCCTCCTCAAGATTCCAATGAGAATCAACAAGAATAGCAGGAGAATTGCTGCCACAGTTCCAGCAATTATGGCATGCGTAAATAAAGAAGATATTTCTAAAAAATAAATGAAAGAAATGCATCTCATCTTTAATGGATATGAAATTCTATCGTAGATATTCAATGTTTTTTCATAATAATTACTGTCAGTCTCAATCTCAAATGATTTCTTTGTAGATCCTTTGGCATTCGTAGCAATGCAGGAGTATTCACCAGGAGTCACAGGAGAAAGCGTCTGGAAAATTAATGTACTCACTGTCATATTGTCCAATGTTTGCGTGTCATAATGATTCTGCTGAATCGGAGATCCCTATAAATCATAATAGTTATTATATGGAGTAGGTCTATAAATTTAAATACTGAAGTCAATTAACATTACATTCCTCTCCCATGTGATTTGAGGCAATGGTTCTCCAAGAGCAGTACATGTAAAATTGTCATTTTCGATATTTTCAAGTTTTAGTGATTGAGGGACATCATTTTTTATTTCAGGATATTGACCATCTAACCCGAGATTGTAGTACGAATTAATTTTTGTAGTATCATTATAATTTGTTATATGGTAAATCCTTCAATACAATAATAATAGACCATAGGGTTTAGTATAGTTGAACCACATACCTTTAACCGATAATGATTGTGAAGCATTTTGCCATCCTTTTGAAGTTAAGACTGGAACATCGCAAAGAATTCTTGTGATCCGACTTGTCCAAATATTCATTGCAACAGTATAAATGATTACCCCATTTTCTATGATTTCCTTTGCAACAAACGTAGCATTCTTCGGAACTAAAATAATATTTTTAACTCAAATAGATCAAAGGAATAATACTTTTGGTTTTCGGTTATTAATACATGACCATGATATTTGTTTACAACTGAATTAATTGCCTTACAATCATAGTCATAAATGAGACAGGATTCCAGGGTAGATTCCATTTCTGGACAAGTAATAGCAGCAATACGAATTCCTAAAGAAAATTGCAATGAAGAAGCTTTGCAAGTAAAGTTCACTGTTTCGTTGACAAAAACTGTCCGGTCTACTTTTTCCAAAATGATAAAATGCGAGTGTAAAGAAGAATATAATGTCACTATGCAAAAAAGGTTTAAATAATTGTAGTTAATAATCTACTTTATTAAGATGAGTAGGTATTCAATACTGTAGTATTAGATTTAACCGTTTACCTATGTCTCCTAGTAAGTTTGTATAGTAGATGCTGAAGTAATGATAGTCCCCAGTTTTACAATGGGCCATCCCATAGCGTTCCCCTCTTAATGACGAAAGTTAGGAATTAATATTTATTAAATACTTTGTAGCCTATATCCCCAAAAAAAGTTAAAACGAATAGTATAAATTTGTATATTATGGCATATTATGATGTTTAAGGCTTAAGACAGCCTCGGATGTATCATGGGTTAGACGTAGAACGTCAAAATTGATTTCAAAAGACATCGACAAAATTTGGCGGGGCTTGTGAGCGTTTTTTGGAAACTTTTATCGCTAAACATTTTAAAACTGAGATTGAAAATACGAGACATGTAAAATTAAATGTCCAACCCAGACCCAAAATTTTGACCATTTTTCATGTTTTTATTATCGAAAATTTAAAAAAACTGATCCATACAAGTCTTTGGGATATATATCAAGAATTAAAGCCTGAAAAGAAAATTTGACCATCTTTTGAAATGGGTCCAAAAGTTCGAAACGCGTTTCAGCTAAGGCTGCCTTAAGTGTCACATAAAAGTCTCAAGCACATCAACGGAACCATAATGACATTTGTCATAATTTCCAACATGGATTTGTGTCAGGAAATGATATTTTGTGAATTCTATGAAACGTTGTGTTGATAATTTAAATATGCTATGCCATTACAGACGGTAAAATTTTTGTTACATATGCAAGTTAACATATTTCCACGTTTTCAAATCAAGCACGTACATTTTTTAACATGCACTCATTGTCGCAGTAATTTTGATGATTTTGTCTATAGCTAACGTTACACTTGCATTGCACAGTAATTTAGATGAGACATTAGATAGATAGTAAATAGAAGATCATGGTTTTGCGTAACCGCTGCTAATTATTAGGTCCACTGAAAATTCAATGTGCATAAAATTATTTAGTTCATGCTTACATTTGAATAGGGAACTCTTTGCACCCCGAATAAATGGTAGCAGGTTGGTTTCGACACGAATAACCAACATCAGTCACTTTAAATGGAAAATCCTTTTCGTTCTGTAATTTACATTCGAGCATTACATCTTAAAAATCTTGTAGAAACTACAGCTGAACATTAAGTTAAGAGTTCAAATACCGTCATGTTTTTCTGTATGAATGTTTGTGCAATAGTGCACTCTAATGAGTTGTAGCAATTTATTAAAGTCAAAGTAGGTATGGTTGGCCCTGCAGTGGCTGAGTAGCAAAAGTAGGATTCTGATTTGTCATCAAAAAAGAGTCCAGTCTTGTCTTCGTGGTCTAAATAAAAATTATACTGAGTTAGTAACTGTACTACAAGAATGTTGAACAAAATAAATACCGAAGATTCAAAACGACAATACACCTTTATGAACTATTGTCCATTTCTTGTACACAAAGTTGGGATTTTTTACTTTCACGCAAGATACGGTTGAAGTTGGAGTATCGTCAGCATATTGAAAGGTCCCAGTGTATCTTAATGTAGCTTTGTACGCATAATATTTCTCAGGATGTTTTTCGGAGGGCTTCATCACAGTGGAATTTGCATCTTTAAATGTATGAACGAAGGTAATATTTTGCGTGCTTTCACAAGATAAAGTTATCTTGAAATAGTTCATGTAATTCGCAACAGCAAGGTGTGGTTTTTGGTGGTATACAATAGTTCCTTCTCGGGGTGTCGATCGAAATTCTAATTTTAAAACAAACATTAATTTCCTACATTTTCAAATTCAACCTGCGAAAATCTGCATTCTGTCGAAAGTAATTGATTATGGTCAGCGTGATCATTCGACGCGATGAGGGAAATAGTAAGCTTAACCTTCTGGCTTGATGGTCTTCACACCCAGAGTCTGGGAACCCAGAACACATACAAAATTGGTCCAACAATCATTAGTTTTCTGTGTGTCAATAATAAAGCCTCTTTTAGGGTCGTAGAGGAACGTTTTTTGTTCCATTGTTTCATCTTCATGCTATAAAATAACAATTAATTTTTAGTCTTAGTGTTATAATGCTGAGTGTTATCCTGCCATCTGCCAAATTGGTACAACTAATATTGTAATACAAATTGTATAGAAATCGAAGATGACTCATACTATATAGAACTATTACGTGCAATTAAAATATTTACATGTTTCCGGATATCTTCACATTTTTCATAATTAGACCTATATAGCTTTGGCTTGCTGTTACGGTTGGATACGAGGCAAGGTATGATTAGACTGAAATTATCTGGAACTTCTCCTCCCGTAGATATGCACTTGCCAGCATTCAATAATTGGCCATTTTTTAATTGTCCTTTAGTACCAATAAGTCATTATTTGGTACATTGATATAAAATTGATTTGGGTGGTAAAGGCATATGCATTTGATAAGTAGCCTTACCGTCATCGGCGAAGATATACACTGACGTTGTCAACTCTGCGCTGTTTGTTATAGTTTCACAAGTATAATTTCCAGTTGCACTCGTCTGACTTTCGAATTTCAAAACTGCTTCAAAACAAAAATCTGGGCTATCTTTTTTTACGTGTCGCTTTTTCACGATATCATCAAAACGTTGAGCCTAGGGGTGTCAATCCAATTTTTAAGAATAATATAAACAAATCATGTATGCAATAGTAATAGGAAGTTATTTGCTTAATTAACTCAATCGTTATTATTATATCCCAAAAAATGTTTAACCATTTCCCCCTTGAATTCCATTTGCAATGGCTCTGACGAAAGACATCTTATTTCGACAGAAGCAGATTCTGTTATGGACACTATGTCATTGTAATACCGTAATTGGCCTTTGGGTGTTGTAACAATAGTAGTTAATTGAGGTTTTTTTGTACAATTATATATTCCTTGGACACTGGAAATTGAACTAAAAAGGGAAGTAACTAATATCACTGTAATTGCAACTCTCATTTTAGGATTCCTCTCGTTAATTTTTGAAGTACTAGCTTTCGACTTATTTATGTTGGTTAGCAAATTATTATTTTCGATCAGAATTTGGATAGTCTACTAAATTAGTAAATGTTTTCCTTGATAATTTTTATTAATGTACTAATATTGCGTAGTAGTACTTGATTCTTGGTACATGTAAACTGCGTAAACAATCCATCCAAATACTTTGTAATGTAGTCTACCAACTGTTCGTGAATATCGTCAACCATTTTCCTTAATACTTAGGTCCAAACTCAATGCAAAGCTTTACTAGAGCAATTAATTATTTGCGTTTTTAGCCGTAAGCATTCATCAACGCATTTCTTGCACAGATCATTCGTTAGTACGTACATAAATTATTGTGTAATTATTCGTCATCTTGCGCGCGTTAACGGATTACTTATTATGTGACACTGTGACAATTTATTACTCATAATATCCATGCGCTTCGGATATTTCCGTTAATAAGGTTTACTATTAGATCCAAACTCTATCTGTTTACCTCTGTAGGTCAAATGATATACAACATAGGAAATTATTTTTAATCGTCCATTTGGCACATAGTAGGTTCGGATATATATTCGGTGACCTTATTAAAATGTTCGGTAATGCCAATGGCACTAACCGAACATCTGAATTATTATAATATATGACCCTATTCAAAGTTGATGGTATCATTTCCCTTAGAGGCGGATTGTCTGTCTTTAGTCAACATTTTTAGATTGGCCAATGCCCATTTCTAACTACTGGCCATAAATATAAATGAATTGACTGAAGAAAAAGCTGCTTGCAAGCTACAATATTTAGGCTAGACATATTGTATTATTATACAATGCGTAACACAATAATTATAATACAATGTACAATAGTTGAACAGGACGGATGTCGGCGTCGCTTCACCCAACACGTCATATTACCTACGATATTTGGAAATTACAAAACATTGTACACTGTGAGCTGTGACCACAAATGAAATGGAACACAAGACAAGCATGTCCACATCCGGTACTGCTGCGTATTAGTAATATTAATATATTATGCAGTTTGGTGGGTGGTTGATTGAAATCAATGCTAACCATTGCAAGTAAGCAAAAGAGGAATGAGAAAAATTCGAGTAAGGCGATGTTTTCGATTAGCTTTAGCACGTTATGTAAATATTTCACGGAAGTGAAAGACATACTTATATTTTATAATACCACAGCAGTCAACTATTGAGACAAAATTATATCGTTGTGCCGATTTTAAGAATGCTTTAGAAATGAAGAAGTTGCCTTAATACAGATACGAAATACGAATGATATACATATACATCAATGAAGTAAGAAAATATGCATAGCACAAACTGCGGAAATGTATATGGAAATTACGGATTCTGAATTATCGGGCTGTCTAAATGAAATTTTCATTCCTGTTCAGTTCACGTGCACATCACAAATCATAGTGTAGACAATACGTAACTTAATTTCAAAATGTATAAGGTAATGCCTATATTTATGCTGAAATCCATAGCAAATGATCTTCCGTTGTCGCTTTGCAAATTGGGATGTTAATGTATTATCCGTAAAGAAGCAATATTGATTACGCATGCATGATCTCGCAGAACTTATTAGGATTGAACATGAACTAATTAAGAGATGCTATAGATTAAGACTCACACACAAGTATAAAGTAATGGCTACATAACTAATGCCATGTGCTGTAAGTAAATACTATGTGAGTCAGTCAGGCGTGATAGGCAATTATCTATGTAAAGATGTCCATTATGAAACTAAATTACATCCTAATATGTACCTACCTATGTCAATATAAACTGTGTGGCTGCTACTAGCTATGCAGTATCTTTGGAGGTAAATCTCCGCTATCGTGTCTAGTTAACGATTTTACAAACTTAACTTCAGATTTCATGGTATATAAATATTCATGGACACTCCTCATAAGGGCTTATTACTTTTACGATAATTTCATTAAAAGTTTCCACTCGAAGATGATTTAAATATTCAACGTTTGCAATAATTTCAGTCGTACTTTGTCTATATTAGTTCATCCTGTGCTTCTCTCAGATAATATAAATACCACTACTAATATGCTCATTTACGACATTAACACTATGATCTTCCAGCAGATCACAAACACTGATTCTGGTTTCTCCAATAAACAAATAAAGAAATAGTATAGCCCAAATTACATAGCATTTAGCTGTGAAAACAGTCAAAATATTATTGCTAGCTACCTTATACTTGACCTTAGATAACATAAATAATAGTATATAAAGATATCAAGCAAAATGTCGCATAAAACTACAGAAGCTCTTGTCAAAGTTTCGGGGGATTTTCTTGCAATTCCCACGGAAGAGGCAATGGGGAAAAATGCCATGGGCAAGGGTGTCAGTCGCTCCACAATTCTTTTTCTCAAATATGGTGGGATGTTCATGGCGCTGTGTTCCAGTCTGTTTTTCTCATGTTCATTCATCCTCATAAAAATCTTAGGAGACAAATACTCCTTCCAGCCATTCGGTTCCTCAGTCTTGTTTCATCTGGGAATCTTTGTCCCATGCATTCTTGTAATTGCCTTCCACCAATGGGGTCCGGGGGCTAAAGGCAGACCACAAATCTTCCAAGAGATATGGCCACTAACTCAACCGGAAAAGAGAACAACATTCTTATACTTAATGGTCAGTAAACTTTTACTTTATTCCCCAATTCATCTAAATTATTTGAACTGTCCCAATGACTCACTATTCAGTTGTAATGTAATCCGAAGGACGCAAACTTACCTTAATTATAATTCTATTATTTCACGTGTCATAAATCAAGGTCTGACACACCTGCAGTATTATTTATTTATTTTATTATGATAATTTTTGTCGTAAGACCCAACTTGATTATTACTGCCTCGGAGCATGTACTTTCATTAAATGTGATGGGTTAACTAACAAAGATAAAATGGACATAATTGAGTTGACTATGATTAAGAATAAGCAATTGAGTAAAGATGATGTAAAAGATAATGAGCCTTAATTTATGTACATATACATAACGTTAATTATTTTATTAACCTATGCGTTTTCGGACACGTGTGCGTTTTCTATCAATCAATAATGCTAATGAATTTAGACTTTGACCAATTTCTTTCATTAGCAAGCGTAATTATTACCAAGCACACCGAGAAAGCAATAATGTGTTCATTTTATTACCTCAGATTATCATTTCATCATTGTGATATTGTAAATATGTGGTTGCATGTCCGTGCAGTTTTGCATCTTATTGTAATTAATCTTCCTTTGAATTTTTAGATTCAATCCTCCTTGCAAGCAGTTTCTGTAATTTTCCGAAGCTACTCTCTAAGATATCTAGCAATCGGGGATATGACAGTGATCGTTTTCAGCAGTCCTGTCGTCACTACAATCATAGCCCATTTCCTCGTAGGAGAACCAATTGGGCTATTTTTTATATTCACAGCAATTTTTACTCTTGCAGGGTAAATGGTAGACTTAATATCATGTTTACACAAAATACTCCACCGTATTGTATAATGACATTGCGTTTGTCCTTCAGAGTTGCTCTCGTGACGAAGCCTCCCATTTTGACTGGAGCCGAGAGTTTTGATGATAATACTATGGTAGGCATATTTATATTACCACAAGTACATATTGAATCCATAATAAATGCGAATTAATGCTAGAATGCTCTGAAATGATTTTTTTGGCAGATTGGGTCGTGTCTCGCAGCAGGAGCGTTATTATCCCTCTCGTTTATATTTGCCTTCACCAGAAAAATAAAAAACACTCATTTCCTTCTAATGGTTTTCTTTATTGGAATAGTTGGCCTAGTTGTTTCTACAGTTTTGTTCGTAATATTTGAAGACCCTAGTACGATACTCCCGAAGGATCTTACAGAAGGACTGCTGATAACTGGATTGTTTTCAGCGTTTCTAGCACTTGCCTCCATCATGACAGCATTGAAGCTAGAGGACGCAGGACCGATCGCCTTGATAAGATCATGCGATGTCATTTTTGCCTTTGTGCTTCAGTTCCTTTTCCTTGATGTTGTTCCAGATTTACTGAGGTAGGTATTTCAGTACAAATTATTCTTTGTATTTGTAGTTTCATCCTACTTATTGGTGCAAATTAATCTTTTTAGTACGATTGGAGCTGCTATTGTCGTTGGAGGAGTTGTGATGACTGGATTTAGGAAATGGCTCATGACTCTTCCTCCGGATGCCAAACAAAGAAGATACTGCGCCTACTGCTTAAAATAAATGCAATAAATATTAAAATTTAGTTGCTAAAAAAGCCAATACCTTATGAAATGAATGGGCCTGGGAGAAGCATTAATTGCTCGTGTGATTGTCCGAGCTTAAGCATTTAAAACATTTCATACAGAAATGTTGACGTATTATATGTGCTAAGTATGGTGTATTTCGTACATATATGTATATATATATATGTACATGTATATATAAGCCTGATATGTTTGCAAATTGTATGAACTTATTTTAGTACAAATATACTATTAAACTTGAATTTCTGCTCCTTATACGAATATTATAAGTTAATTACCATAATTTCTGTATGAAGATCCGCCATTTACACTAGGATGCTGCATTTCATGCTGATTGCATATTTAGATTTAGCTAAGAATTTAACAGTAGCTCAGTATAGCTGCATGAACTATTATTTGGATTTTTGTGTTGATGAAAAATAAAAGGGCAGAAGAGCTCTAACCGGTGCGGACCATATAGTTTTATTTATGTTAATATTTTTGTAGACAGAACACAAACTTAAATTGCATAACAAAATTCCCATGAGCACTTGCGAGATACTAATCTAAACTTAATCCTAAATTCAAAGAAAATTCCACTCAGGGTTGGATGTAACGGCGAAAATAAGGTTGTTGTTTAATAAAAAGCTCGTTTTTATTGCTTCAGATGTTGAGTAGTTTTATGGTATTAGTACAGAATTGCAGCATTAAGTTAGAATAAAAATGATGGTTTTTGGTTTTATATAATTTTTGGGGATAAAATCTTGAAACTAACTAATATAGGTATTGCATCTCTTTCTTTTCTCTTTTTGCAACAATTAAAGATGATATGAGGTTTTTAAAAGCAATAAAAGCTGTAAGAACAGTAATAAGAGCATGGAATAATTAAATCAAAAAGTTAAAGGCTAATGGTACCACAACCCTGTCTTAGTCATGTAAAATAGAATTAACAATTTCCCTTGTAGACCATTCTTTTGTGGATAAAAGCCAAAAGCAAACGAAAATATTTTCCTTTATCACTGATCACTATATGCAGGATTTTTGAACTCAGACACAGGTGCCTGGTACATGGGATTGTCATCCTGTAAATACAAATATTTCTTGTTATTCCTTCGCTTAAGATCTCACTACTATAAATTAAAGTCACTGAAAATGGGCATTGTAAATCGTGGTTTTCATATCATTTGCAGATTGAGGATAAATTACAAGAAATTACTAATAATGTTACTAAGTTAATGTAAGTTATGGTAATTACCTGGGCCCATGCAGCCGTACTTTTATCTTTTTCAAATCGATCATACTCCCTTTTGTCATGTATGTGTGTCAAAACTTTCCAAACCAATAGAGTCAAAATCCCTATGAGCAAAGTTGCACCGACAACTCCGCCAATGATTGCGTACAAGGCAATTGCTCCTGCCGGGCAGTTAGCTTCATTCACAATCTTCTCCGTGTAAATGTCAGTTACGTCTGAATGAATTTTTCTGTTGCCGACGATAAAGAATAAGGAACATCCCTTTTCATCTTCTACAGAGCCCCGACAGTCCCTACTGCTGTCGTACTCAAAGCCTCTGACTTCAGGGTGGATATCAGCGCTTGCTGAATCAACATACATCAATATTATGCTATAGCATATATTTAAAATTTCATAGGATAAGTAATATTTTGTTTAAAACTGTAAGACACGATAAATTGTGTGAATTGACTAACTGATCCGATCCACAAATTCCAGATTCATTTTTTTCAGGCTGCACTTTTTGGATTCTTCACAAATAGTTTTTCTGGAATAGCTATTGAAATCTGTTTGGTTGGGATTCTCTAAAGTCATGCATCGAATACAAGTTTGCCACTTTGCTATCGATGTTTTACAATCCGATCCCTTTAAAACATTAAATGAAGACACTACTCCCAATTCTTTTCCACTTGTTCAAAGATATTTATTAGTTACTTTCCGTAATAGCAGAATTACCTTAGCAGACTGCACTTCACAATAATCGCCTGTATAGCCCTTGTCACATTTGCATTTGACTGTGTCTTCTTCGCAAGTACAAGTACCATGTCCATTGCAATGCATAGTTTTATCAGCAGGATCTTGACAATTCTCTTGACCACTCTTCAATTTCTAGTCAACAAAAATGACTACAATGATTGGAAAGCATAGACAAAGCCTGTTTAGCGAAAAAATGGGCTTATTCCTTCGTATATGATTGGAAAGTAAGTAAAAGTGTCGATAATGTACGTAAACGTACTACATATTTTGTATTGACTACCAAGTTATCTATAGACTGGCTACTTGTTTCATGTACGTTTCACAATCCCAATATAGTACTCAAAATCAATATATTATTGGTGAGTAAAATTAAGAATATAATTCCTTACATCGTCAGGAGGACATTGACATCTGGAACCTTTGTATCCCCGAAAACATTCACATTTCCCGTCACAACCGCATTTTCCCTGATCTGCTCCAGAGTTACATATTCCGTTGTCTAGCAGAGCATCCTTTTCACATTTGAAGTCATCACATTCACAATAAGTGCCACTGTAGCTTTGTTTCGCATTCTGTACATTTAATAAAACATCATCTTTTAGTAATTGAATACTATAATGTGCTTTTTAGATTTAATAAGATAGGTATCATTAATCTCACCTTAATACAATGACATTCGCCACACTTGCAATGACCACTGAAAGTAAAGGTAAAGTTTTGAAGTAATATTATATTTTCCATCACAATTCTTTATTAAGTGTTATGTAGTGAATATTACTTGCAAAAAGCAATAATTAACAGAATAATCTCAAAGCGTCCTTTTTAATAGAATTGAACTAAACAATTGCATGTAAAACTAACTAAATTCCCCTATAGTTCCCTTTATTAAAGTATAATGTTATTGTCAAATTACTTTCCGCTGCAAGGCTCAGAATCATCTTTCTTGATGCAATCGGCTTGAAAGTTACGTTGACCTCCGCCAGTGGAGTTGGAGCTACATTGACAATATTTTCCACCCCAAGTCTGGCCACATTTACATATCCCACATTGCTTAAACCCATTATTACTGCATAATCCATCATTTGCTTCCTTGTTCTAAATTTTGAAACGAAATTTCATTGAGGATATTCATAATACTTCCTATTAACATCTTACGTTTACTGCATGCAGAGAAATAACTTTTAATGAATACACTTTCTCCAATTTGAGTGAAAGCAATTATTAAAATATAGTTGATGAGAAAGTTCATATTGAGTTACTTATCTACAATAGAAGTACAAATGTGTTTCATAAAGAATATGCAGTACGTTGGTTTCGCACGAACATCCACAAAGCACCTCAACGTCAATTCGGAAACCATCATGACTTCCAAGTGATGGAGCAATTTCCAAAGTTTGCAGAAATATTTTATCTTGTGGACATTTATTCAGTTCGATTTCTACTATGAACCTATAAGCAATAATATTATAATCAACATTCTCAATTAATCGAGCTTTCGGATTTTTAAGTTAGTAGAGGCAATAATGTTCATTGTGTATCTTTTATGTGCATTAGATTGTATATCTTTATCAGTATGTAAAGTACAATAGTTGTAAGTAGTAATATCTTTATTTGAATAGCTCACGGTATTTTTGACCCAGGTTCCAAATTGGTACAATTACTTCTCTTTTCGTAATCTCCGTTAGGCTTACACTTGGCGAAATACCTCAATGTAAAAGGAGACGAATTGCGTGCCTTAAGACTCACTGTGCCGACCAATTTCTAAATGCATTTTATTAGTGTACGATAAAGCTATGTGTATGTTGGCATTTAATACTCAGGCCAGGTTACTTACAGATACCATAAAAAGAAAAATGTCAAGCACACAATTACTTTGTATTCATCTTGGATAACTTGGACAATTGACCCTTTTCCATCAGGCTTGCTAGAACTCGCTTGGGTTATGGCCGATGCAGTTGATAAAGGCTTCAATTCATTTGCCAACTTTTCGTACAATTGTAAATAGGTACTTGTCACAGCAAAAATAACGTAGATGTCATGTTTTTCTAATTTAGACTTAATCTGAGAAATCGAGGGATAATCAGTTGTCGTAGACTTCTCGGAAGAGTAAACATTGTTCTCCATATGACATTCCCCATCATTAGGCAACAGGATTCCTCCAAGCTGAAATTATATAGTCATATAAATAGGTCTCCTAATTATTGAGTTGCACATACATAACATTAAAATTTCCTTATCTATAGTTTTATTTGGATTCAGTGGACGGATTATTTGGATGGAGACGGAGGACAAACATTTGATTCAGATTTTAGCTCTACACTTATATAGTAATATAATGCACCTTTCCATCTCCAGCAAAGTGAAATGTCGCATCGGTAGAAAAAACAATGATGCGTCTGCTACTCATACTCATTGCATTGTCGGTTCTCCAACCTGATTTGAAATCATCATCATCAATCAATCAAAATGTGCAAACGTGTTTTCAACTATAAAATAATAAACTCTAGCATCTTTCAAAATTAAACCAAATATTTGTGCCTTAATTTTTCGAAACTCTTAACAGTACAGTTATAAATAAAACAGTAAACTCCACTCTGGGTTATATAGCATCTTCCATAGTACTAGGGCTTAAGAATAGATATAGTAAGAAAAATACTGGGTTATGGCTCATTTCGCGAACACTAAAAAGCAAACACAGAGACAGACAGATCGGACATTTCTATAAAGTTGCGCAACGAAACTTAATAAAAGTACTGGGGGCCCTAGTATTTATAAATACTTTATTCCAAAATAATTTGATGTAACAATATCAGATTTGACAATCATTCTCAAGATAAATTCAATAAATAAATATGTCTTTGAGCAAATGGGACATTTGAAACCCCCGTTTGACAAAATCAGGGCTATACATATACTATACAAGACTACAAAGCTGTACTTTACTTTACTTTACATATACTATACAAGTAGAGTTTTGGTTATAATATCATTTTTAATTGCCAATGGATTTTAATTTAATTACCACTACAAGAAATGCTAAATGTTCTGCGTAGTGTCAGGTATTCTTATGGGATTTTAAAGCACCTACATGAAAAGCTCCACTGTGGTTACACTATGTGGTAGTAAATACTATACAATTCTAATTTAGTATTGGTATTCTAATTTTAACTTTTCAACGCACCAATTTTGTCGGAACAAACAATAGCTTGCATCAGAGCATCGAAACCCCCTTCAGGAGCATCAACGTTTGTAGAAGAAGTTGCGTCGTGTAAAGCATTCTGTATTTATTAAAAATATCAATTGCATAGTTGCAATTACATAGTATCTTTCCTGTCTCAAATAATATATTTGAGAACTGTAATTATACATTATTATAGGCATTGATATACCGACTACCAAAACATGTGTATATAATATCATGAAAGATTTATTTACCTTGAAGACCGTTGCATTTTCAACTAACGATAAATGATGTTTGAAAGAATAAGATGGAACAAGGCCTGTACATGCTCCACTAGAGCTAGGGCTAGGACTCTTATTACTATTCGCATTTCTAGCAGGTTTTGTAGCATAGGGTGTCATTGGCTTGTCGACAAATGAACCAAATCCCAGTTTAAGGTCGTTAGTCAACTCTTTAAGCTTTTCAACCAAGGTGTCCGTTAAAGTTTCCATTGTTTTCTTAAAGAAAATTTAGGTTATAAATGAAATTACACATAAAAGTTAGCTACAACACCAAAGAGGCCACAATATTATTTGAAATGCAGATGAATACAATTTAAAAACTGAATTCTGAACTCACTTTGTGCTTGTTCATAGTACAAGAAAGATCCATGAGAATGTACAAATCTAAAGGTCGGTTTTTTTCATCATGATAAACAAAACTTATATTCAGTTTGCCCCCCTTTCTCATTTGTATCTTTTGCATTGATGGTACAAATTTTGAGTTTGGGTCCGTCTTAGCATCTTGATCAGTTCTGAAGATAATATAGCATAACTAATATAAATGTAGTGTGATAAGTATATAAGAATATAAAGTCGGCATGACGTAAATTATTATCTATGTGCAGCAATTTACAGCATGCGGTATTTACGGCACACTACTATTTAGGGTGAAATATCTGTATCGTGCTGGGTGGAAGAAAGTTACTGTTTGCCATGTAATGAAAGGAAACACTTAATTTTTAATTATTAAAAAGGATAGGAAATAAATGCTTTTCCAACTTTCACCACAAAATGAAACTTCTTTAACTTTAATTTACTTAAGGCAGCCGAACCATTGGCCCGAGGAAGCGAGATTACTTTTTGTTTAAACTAAGAACGTATAAATTATTTTACATAGGAAAAAAAAATTATCAAAAAAACAGACTATAGGCCGAAGGGGATCCGTCCCCAACTGACAACCTTTCTTTCCGCCTCGGACAACGACAATCATATATGTATGCATACAATTTTTTATGAAGTTGTAATTTGTTAGCTTTAATAAATCATTACTAAATGCTACTGTATGGATAGTAATTATATATTGGTATTGTTGACATTACGTACTTAACTTGGATTTTTGATTCAGGATTTTCAACTGCATTTGGGTTGCATTTCTTTTCATTGTGGTAACATCTTTCCGTTGTGTTCTGTGTGCGTACGGGGTGCGGACAAACACATATATAGAATAAAAAATGCATAGAAATTAAAAGTGGGGTGAGCAGATACGAATTTATTTTATTTCTATTTAATTTTTCAGCTCACATACGCTAAACTATACATGGGTATTAGCATTCATTACTACAAATAGGAAATTAAAACAGCAATGGTTGTTTCGTGTTTACTAATCAGTAATGACAAGTTTATGTAAATACTTAAACATAAAGAAAATCTCCATCACAGTGGACGAACTTACCTTAAAATCTCCACTTTCGTCTGCACACCATTTGCATCCTGATATCTGAATGCACTCATAACATTTTTTGTAAGGTTTACAGTCAATGTTTGTTGCGTGGCCACTTTGGGATTCACACGAAAAACAAACGCATGTAGCCAAGAAAAATAGTATTTTAAGAAGTCCAGACATGCTGATTTTTCATACAGCTTAAATATCTGTATTATTATGTCGGAGAGATTTAAATGTTTAAACTGAATATAGTTCTTCTATACTATTCTATAATTTTAGCTTTATGATCTTTATTCATGCAATTGTTACATACGCTAACTATTAAGTCTAAAATGGAAATGATAAAATTGTAACCTTTTATGATTAAATTAGTCCTACACAGAATGAAAATGTAATATGTTATGTAGGTAGGCTATTAAGAACTGGGAATAGTTACTAATAGTTAGTTTAATGGAAATGTAATCTAAAATATGATAACGAGTGAAAATATATAGTAAAGTTATTAGCACAGGATACTAAGGTGTGACGTGTGATTAACTAACCACGAAAACTCAGTTTATGTACTTATCTTATAATGTGCCTAGTATTTACCACTAAATTACCTATGAGTCATTGCTACTATGCGAATGCGATAGTAGTCCATCATCAATTTTGGTATATAGCATACACAACATACCCATTCAGCTCAAAAATTGTTATATCATAGAAAGCTTGTTTAAAATTAATGCACTCACAAAACTATAATGCAATTTGCAATACCATTTAGGGTACTCGTAGAATACATCTTACTTACTAGGAGGCTAGCCTCGCCTCGCTAGGAGTTATCTCTCTTATTCTTGGTAAGAGATATAAGAGGTCGGGCATAAGAAAATTCTCTACTCATTCAATATTTGCGGACACATAATATATGTAATATATGTGTTACAGTCAGTATGTACATTCAGAATGCTTATATATTTACCAGTAAGTATATACACGTGGTAGAAACCAGATATACTTACTAGAATGTGTATATGGAT
>JABASH010002467.1:0-20026 GCA_019776445.1 Tomocerus maximus
TTGTCGAAAACTGAACACTATAGAGAGATTGTAAATTGCCATTTAGATTGCGTTGTCAAAAGCAGAAGCATGACATGACGCTAACCGATAGAGAGAATAGGGAAGTTGTTAAGCAACAATGAGAGATGCTGAATGAATAAGAAATCTATTGTACAGAGATCCTCTGTGGATTTTATGACAAAAGATTGACTTAACTGATGTACGTATGTAACTTAAGTCTAGTACTTGTAAGTAAGGTAGATCTGAAGATGAGCTTTTAAGTAAAACAAACCAGACTTAAGGCAAACCTTATGGAAGATACATAATATTATAACTGTACCTAATATTATTCTACATTAATTGAGTTCCTGCACCTGTCTGGGTGAGCAGAATATTTCTGATATACTATTTCTGGGCTTGTTGTGCATTTCCTCCAAAACTTGAGAAGAGCAATACTCTATGTATTAAATAACGTATAGGATTTGATGGCAGTGTAAACGGACTTTAAAAGCTGTTCTGAGTAAGACCTGAAATTTCAGGAATGATTTGAGCTAAATTACATCAGAGTTGTATAGTTTGTTATTAGATAATTGTGAATGTAGTACTATAATGCTTTAAAAGATATACACTCCGTAGATTCATAAAAATATTTACACCATTGAGAAACAAGACTTGGAATGTAAACACATTTATGACTGCTTTTACAAATCTTCATTGAACTAAGTTTACATAGTTGAGACTCGGTATAAATGTGCCAGATGTATTTACCTGCAGAATTGTAAATAATTTAGTAGATACCTACCTTTGTACATTAGATTAGGTCCAGTAGCTGTTCTTTGAGATTGTATTCATCATTATGAAACGCACGTTGCATTTAAAATATAAAATCGTATTCATGTATTTGTAAAAGATGTTTTATTGTTGTTGGGGCCAACTCAGTCATGATTATAATGCACTACTTGTACTTGTACCGCTGCTCTTCTTCAAATCTCATGCTTACCATTTCTTGTGAAGAAAAACACACCTACACATACAACTTATTGTTCTACTGTGCTAGCTATGTGCATTACGTCACCTTGCATAATAATCCTACATTTATGGTATCTTCAGTTTACCTACTAGCACTAAAACAGAACTAACATAACAACTAACCTCTTGACAATATGCCGCTATATTACAACAGTACAAGGAAATTCATAAGCCAGAAGGAGCCTAAACCTACATTAGTAGCTAATCTTATAATCCTTTATTCTAAAGACGAGAATGAGACACTAATGTACTCAGATCTTATATCAGCAAACAGATACTGCCATAAACAAAGACTACTTACATGCATTATGAGTGGAACAACAGGCATGTAATACTTATGCAAGCTAATTCAGTGCAATTCAAAGTCAGAGGATGGTAAATAAGAGATAGAATAGACAGATACAGCAATAATGAATGAAGAATCGCAATTCTAGTATACAATATGAATATGAAAGATCTACAGATAAATCCCGGAAGGCTGAATGCATTACTTACGTTACGTTATTACTATTATTGCAATTCAATGGCAGATGGGCAAACTAGGTAAAGCACTGCCTAATGTATACAATTAATACATTAGCATGACAAGACAGACAACTGACCGAATGTATTCATTAATCTCTGGCACGTAACTAAAAATGAACCTACATTCTACATAATATAGCTCAGCACTCTGGCTACTAGAAATAGGTTACTTCATTTTTGAACAAAACAAGGCAATACATATAGAAATAGTTTAAAATATGGAAATGGTTATGAATGCATGGCAAACATCTTTTTGTAAGTCATACCATTAAAAGTGGTTTCAATTAAGATAAAATAGGATTTTT
Organism: Tomocerus maximus; assembly: GCA_019776445.1. Taxonomy (NCBI): domain Eukaryota; kingdom Metazoa; phylum Arthropoda; class Collembola; order Entomobryomorpha; family Tomoceridae; genus Tomocerus; species Tomocerus maximus. The sequence continues at coordinate 1,839 of JABASH010002467.1, forward strand.
TTAATGAATTTTTTTCAGATTTTAGTATAGCAATCGAAAACTTAGTATAACTATAATAATAATATATGCTTTAAGTACCCGTATCTACAATTAGTTTTTGCGAATATATAAAATATTATTATATAGAGCGTTATAATTGTCATATCATATTTCTGTTCTGTCCAAATGTAAATTCCTTTTCAAGATATGGCAAAAAATGTAAATGTGCTACAAAATGTGTGTCTTTAGGTAGGTTCTTAATTTGCGTTAATAATTAGCCTCGCCTTTCTATTGAAAATACAGGTTGCCAATTTCCGTGCTAACCACAACACGTCACATTGCCAAAAGTTTTGAAAGATTTCTTTTTGTGGTGTCAATAATATTTGGCTTCGGCTAATTACTGCGTACGGAGTGTCAGGATATTTTGTACACAGTGGATTGAATGCTGAGTGGGAGAAAGGATTGTAAATTAAACTATCCAAAATACTAATTAGGATGACAAGACGTAAATAATTGTCAATTCTTAGCACAATGGAATGGTTTTACATGTTTTTGGACACAATTGCTCATTGTATTGTGTTGTGCTCACTTGAAGCGATTCCTGCCATTCCATTCTTGTCTGCTCAACTTACACTTTGTTTCATGTATGACTTGTTTGACTCGTACTTACGGATCTAATTATTTCTTGGAACATGATGTGTTACACTGTTACATTATTTATATTCATTCTAATGTATTGTCTATTTAGTATCACATCAATGTAATTATGTACTCAAACAATTCTGTGCTGTAGGTACTTATGATTTGTTTCCCTCTATTTCTATTCATTTTATTTTAGCCGAGGAAATTCTATTGTTCATTATACACATTCTTTCAATCCTCAGTAAAAGAATATCTAGGTGCATTTACAGATGGTAGATCAAGCTAGATGGACTAAATGTCGAAATGAAAGTCGAAATGTATCTAACCTCCACCAAGCACTCTTGTTTCTTTCTTGATGTGTTTTTATTACGACTTTAACTTCAAATCATTGAATTACTATCAAAGTAATCCTAGCTGGATGCATGAAAGTAGATGTCTTATAATGTTCTAACCACTAGGTGTACATGCCTAATAATATAAATGTTATACACAGATAAAGGAAAACTTTATCCTTAAAGCTACATTGTGCACAGAAACTGATGATATCATAGTTCGCAAATTATTTTTACAATTTTATGAATGTACATATTCAGTCATACATGTACATACATCTGATATTTTACTGCTATTACATATGCAGTTATCTTTTTTGATTGTCGATTGCAATTCACAACACTTGGTTAGGGTAAAAGAACAAATAGAAAGTAATGAAACAAAGTCAACCTGCACTTGAAATGCTTTAATGAAGCACAATGACTGTCGGCAACGCTTAAGAACCCAATTTATTGCGAATATACCTGCTTAAATCTATATTATCTATTATACACATTATATTTCATTATAAAATACTACTACTACTTTTTGCATGTAGTAGCACTGATATGATACTTTATCATTTAAAACTCATACAGTATCTCTATGCAATTTTCCAATTTCTTCAAGGATTTTTTTCAATTCACAAAAAATGCAATTGCAATGCATGCAAGCACTTCGTATGCAAAAATCACTTGTAATTTGTATTCTTTTGTTCTATTCATAAAGAATTTGACTGAAAATAAAAATTACTAATCCGTCATAAGTCATAGCAAAGTAGCTATCATTCAAAGTTTCGAGAATTAAAGGGAAACGTATCCAATTTACGGCACAGATACAATTTTTAATTCAATCTAAATTTTAAAGCGTATAGCAACAGTAGATCATCCATCCTAATACGCCATAATAGATCTTTCGTTTTAAGATATAGAATTGATCTTGCATTGTCGAATTTTTGCCTAACCATTTACCTTCAATTTGATTTTTGCATCGACTGTGAATAGTGTAAGATGCCCGTCTGCACGATTGAATTGAATAGTCCAAGTATTCAGTAAGCAATGCAAAAAATCCGTATTCGTAGTAGAAAAGATTTATTAGTAACAAGAAAGACGCAAGCAAGTTAAGTAAGTTAGAGTAGGATTTAGTTGAGTAAAGTCCGGTTGGTTTGTGAAGAAATGGGGCAACCGGAAGGGCGGTTGGTCGACTGCCCTGATTACGATTACAGAAAGCGATAGAAACCGAAGCTAGTCGTCAGCTTATGAATGTTTACAGTTTGCATACATGCAGTTATTATAATGAGCTGATGCATCCGTCTGTTCATAAGTTGTAGAACATAATATTGTTATAGTTCCCAACGACTAAGAATCACTTTCTTTACGACTTATGTGGATGTAATGGGAGATTACTAGAATATTTGTTTTCTTAGTACACAATAAGTATACAGAGTACTGACTACTGACAACTGTAAAGAGTGTGCTCTGAGTTGCCTATTTATTAGTCATGAACAACTTGGTTTTGACAGAGAGATCGATTAATCTCTGTTAGGATGCACATCTATATTATTGTAGTCTGCATACATAATGTTGTCTATATACATACAAAATCCATTCATACTCCTACTATTTACATACTGTGTAGAAGTATAGTTTTTGAATATATAATCAGTAAGGCTGTATAGTTTGTAGTGCAGTCTAATGCAAACTAGTTTGGATTTTTAAAATGTTTCTCCGTATAGTAATACTAATTGCAAGTTCAGTAAGTTGGCTAATGTCTTTGACTTGTTAGTCAGATCCAACTGAGAATTCTTGAAGCGTCAATGGGATGGGATACTAACAATAAGTACACGCTTAAACATTCAAACTAGAAATACACTTGCTACATATCATAATAGTAGAAGGGAGTAGAATGGAGTACAAAATGGAAAGTTGCGGATGTGAATTATAACAAATTGCACGGTGTTCTTTGCACAGTCAATTTGATATAAGTTCCTCCACACTGCAGTGCATTCATAAAATTATTTTCACTAATGCTCCTGACATGACAGCCAAGACATGCTATACTTTCTGTTTGTTATTCTTATTCTTGCATACAAATTGACAGATATACACGCTCACAAGACAATAATACTTATGCTAATTTTCATGTTTACTAGTACATGCTTTTTTTCTGAACAATTCATTACTAAATCCTAACGGAGACTCTTAACTGAGTTAAGCTCAGGTTTAATGAGCAGATAGCATCACAATTCACAAAGAACTTGATGAAAGTGAAGTTCTTTGTATGCAGACACTTCCAACAGAAATATTACACAAAGCTGTAAACACCCAAGTTCAATTTTCCACACGCACATGCTTCAATGTTTTCCTATAATCCACACTCACACAATTTTCTTCAAGATAATACAGATGTGTGTGATTTATTTGAGATTTCTACAGGAAGGCTAAAGAGAGCCGGATACTTATACTCATTGTAATGGCTCTATTTGGATCGATCGAAAAGTTAATATTGATACGATAGAAATAGCTTTCTTTTATTATTTTTACTCTCCATTCACAAAGAGGAAACCATTCTGAAATGTACAAGTTTACTTCTCAGTGCTCCCCGATTCAATATTAGTGATACATTAATTGCTGAGACGCAAGCAACTGGGATAGTACTTGGAGATACAAAATATTGTTGGTTTCCCTACAGAAATTTTTCTTTGCTTCCAGTGCGGAAAGTAAAACAAGCATAGAAACAAAAATAATATACAAGGTGATAGTGAGTTCTTTGTTCAGAATCTGAGTTGAAGTGTAAACCGGAACTGAGCACAAAGTAACAACAGTGTGGAAAGAAATAAAAAGTCAAAAGAGGGTTACTGTTGTTGAACTTGTAAGGTCGAAAACGTAAAAAGAGTAGCGAACTAAATACTAAGTAAGGTTTTCTAATTTTCTGAATAAGTGATTGTAAATGTAAATGCCCATTTCAACAGAAAGTCCAATAAATATGGAGCTGTACTTAAAGCAAGTCATAAAGTGAACCTAAATGGTTATTTTGTAAAGCATTTCTTAGAAAAATGAAAGGAATATGTTTGTAAGTACGTTGATATGTTAATGTAGGAAAGTAACCCCCATTTTTTGTTAAAATCGCCTTTTAAACTTTAGGTTAGTGAGACCACGAGTCCTACTTCAGTCATTATACACACTGGGACATTATTATTATGGCATAAGAATGTGCAAGAGTATGTTCCTTATTGTTGGAGAGCACTCTAAAATATTTATTAGACTCGAGGCGATAGCTGTACACGCGAGTAGGTACAATTTAAAATGTAAATGTGGTTGTAATTTGATTTATTTTGAACCATCGACAATAATACACTAATAAATGGTCCTGGGCTCAACCTTACAATTAGCCTAAACTACTTTAGTAAACATTCACTGAGGCAGGTACCTTTCATAAGTGACTACATGGTCTCCTCTACTTACGTGTACTCCCTGGAATGACAGGACACAAAATAAGAAGTGAATTGTAAACGTCAACAGAAACATCCCTATGTAATAAACAACAGCAGGACAGAATAACAAAGAGAATGTAAAGCCAAAACACACTTATGTGGGTCAGATCCTGTATTGTGAACTCTGCACGTCCATGCAGTAATACACTACTTACAGCCTCAATGTTAAATCTGTTTATTTATGCATCTAAAGCTACATATCCTCTATTTCATTTGCGTAGAAGCTAAATTCCTAGAAAGGACTGGTCCACAATTAAATTCCTACCTTATCCACATGGGAAATTCCATTAAAACTTTCAATAACTAAAGACAAGATCACACACTAACAGCAACACCTACAAAACAAATTGATAATCTAATGGCAATCTTGAAAGTATGCGTAAGCAAAATTATCAGCTGTGGGCTGTACCAATGTCATATACTAGAATAGAAAATTTCCTACAAAATATTGCTTTTACATAAAAAATCCCACGGTTTAATTTCTGTAATTACTACTAGAGAATGTCAGTATTATAATTATAACACTCTTATACAGATTCTATGGTAGTAAGAATTCAATTTATGTTCATTTACTCTGTAATTATCTATAGTACTGAAGTTAAAAGAATTGAAGTTTGAAGAAGAGATTCTTTAACTTCCACCTACATAAGTGAATTCCGCATTTTATACTCAACTCAAGTTCAATGTTTCATTTCACGCACACGCATTCTTCCATTAACCTTCACTTTACGCAGACTTTGACTTTAAGACAGCATAGTTCGCACACAAGACAGTACATCAGTTAGGATACTACAGTATTGTGAAAATTACAGTGAAGAGCAAACAGTAAAACTTGGATATCAAACTGCGTAGGTATGAAATGCAGTTGCACTATGCGACTATACATGCAATAATGTCTGTTAGTGAGTATTGCAATTAGACAGAACGTGACCATTAAGGATAATTAGTTTTTCACTCTTTTTCTAGTATCAGTTCCCTAACTGAATAAAACAGTAGGATCTGTGGAGTGCAGTTAGGGAAGAAGTTAAAACTCGAATTCGTCATCCGGAAGTTTCTTTTCCTCGAGCGTAATAAATCTGTTACTGTAAATTAATCTTTTTCTCTTGCATCTCTCCAAATCTCTTTTTTCTGGCTAAATCTTTAATGTGATTACAACAGAATACACAATGCCTATGGATTGAGTGAGACGAGAGGAAACCAGCCGTCGCATAACACATCGCTTTATTGTTAACACAGCAAACTATAACCACAGATACTTATGCCATCACATTTATCTGTAAAATATTATCATTTAGTTACTTTCGAATGGATTATACCATTCGAAAACGGAGAAATTCGTTTGTCTGCAAAGAGGCAATTGATATGTATACATAGATACATGATAATGCCTGTAATTTACCTGTAGTTCTGCTTTTGCAGTTTACTTATATAAAGACTCTTGACTTTCATTTCGCCATAGAGGAAACTAATAAGTATAATCATATCACCTTTGCTTCTTCAAAATAATTGCAAGTTACCATTCATAATAGTAATTTGGTAAACTGTATTTTTTACGCATCCTTTTTGTGTTGTGGAAAAGATGCAACTCATTCTCTTTGTTGAAAGACTGGAAAGACAATGCCAACAACAAAAACATCAAATTGCTAATCATAAAAAAGTGTAAGAAAAGAAAACCAAAACCACGAAAGTCCCTTCCGCTCTTATGCACTGAGCAAACAAAAACATCATCGTCAACATGAAAGAGAGAATAAAAATTAGATGCTAACGAATTTCGTGCTCCGTTCACATTCTGAAGTAGAATAGTGGATATTACTTATGACTGTATGAGTTATGACTTTCAATTTTTAAGAATATCTGGTCTACTCCACAAGTGTAATATATTCTGCACATTGTATTAACATCAACATAAATATTAATTTCATTATCCTTAATGAGATAACTGGATAAGAAAGTTGTATTTGTTTTAGTATCAATAATTCCGAGTTGACTACAGAAAACACCAGAAAAACTGACGTTGCTGTATTAAAGCTCACATTTCGTAGGATTCTGGCTAATCTCAGATGAATTTCCTTCCTATAACTATTAAATCGGTCAGTGAGTCTTCCTAAGAGAGTTGATTGAGGCTTTTACGCGAATTCGCATGATTTTGACATTGGGCTGTGAAAAATGAAACGACAACTTTTCTTTTAGCAGTTAGCTGTCCTTGGAGATGTACTCTACTTTCAGAGTAATTGTCCAAGTTAGATGATCGACACAGACATTTGTTTGTATGATTCAGATACGGATGCATTAAGAATTATAGTAGAATCACGACAGAACTCGACATGAGATCATGCTGGTTCCATTCATTCACGCATGAAATATTTATGAGACAATGTAAGCAGCCACTGCTAAATTGGGTAAAGTACAGATCAACAAAGATGATAAGATATCCTTTTGGCTGTTTATTTAGGTATTCAGAGAAATTCCAAGTTAGATAAAGCTAATCTCAACTGAATGCTAGGTTAAAATAATGAAAGTCTGTATGGAATGAACTAAGATAAATCGTAGTCTAAAGTGCCGGAAAGTATATCTGACTCTGACAATATAGAAATGATGAATCTTTTGACTGACATTGTTAACTTTACCAACCAAGACTTGAGTGTGCTTTGTCCTACTTTTCTACTTCCACGATTTCGAGAGGGACAATTGGAGATTGGACGGATGATACATTTTTTGCTTTGCATGTAAGAAGTTCTATGGTTAAGTAGTTAGAGGTTCATGTGCAAAAAAGATAGCTGTAGAGAGAAGCTGCTCTTATTTTCTACTACAATTCTCTGCTAAGTACTCATTTGGGACATTCCAGATATCCATCAAGCTGTTTTCGGTAATTCATAAAATTAACATTTTGACAGTATCACCAGGATGTATCTTGGGATCCTTACAATTTACAAGATAAAAGTAGTCCCAAATCTCATCTTAATGTTGACAATAGCTAAATGGATACTCTCCGACTAATGTTTATTTGCTCGTAACTTCACAAAGAAGGTTTAATCTCATTTAAAACTATTGCATGTGCCTATTTACAACTTTATCTGGCTTTTGTCACTGAAAGGATAGGATAGTTAGCATAATCTTTAATGCAGGTACAGGAGGTTACATGATGCACGCAGGGGGAAAAGAATGACAAAGAATAATGTGATGTGATACAAAACAAAAGTGGGTTGAACACTTATTTACTTGGAATGCCACACTTAAATGAGGAAAGGGGAATTATACATTATATTAGTGGAACCTGAGAATTTGGAGAATGAGTTCAGTTCAGTCGGCTCATCTCGCTCACAGTTAGACAGAATGAGTTTCTGTCTACATATTTAACATTTTGCTTGACACTACTACACTCAGTCATCCATGAATTCTCTCGAATTGAGAACGATTACCTCTTTTAGCACAATATCTAATGTCTATTATGCACTTCGGATGAAAATCTATTGGGAAATAATAGCACACATTTGTTTCTTCTTCGCCTAGCGTTTGAAACACTTTTATCCATTTAGACACCAAAGATATTAGCCAAAGAATACTTACACACTAACCTTAGCACAAAATCAAGACAACTTGTTATGTATTTAGTACGTGTAATCTTATTTCTTCATAGAATCACAACTGGGAAGAACATACTTTCCTTCAGTCTATATTTTTTATCTGACAGACCAGAAAAACTCATCAGTTGTAATAAACACGACAAGGAATACGATGGATGGCCCATTAACTCTATTACACTAAACGTTTTATGTCAAAAGCAGCTGGGGAAATTTGGTAGACAGAAATATTTGACTACGCCTACAAATTAACAACTAAAATACACAATAGACCAGACACAATAATAAATACATCAACTCTCTCTAATACATTAGCGTTCTAACAGCTATTTCGAGACAGTAGGTTCAATTTCTCCGTTTCGTCTTGACCTAGCGTGAATTACTATGTATATATAATTAAAATGTATGCATAGTAATTCCAGCCCAATAAAGAACACCGTATTATTACCCTTATCGGTTTAAAGACAACATACCAATTAGGGCTAAGAATGGTGTGAGTGAGCTTCATTGGACTACATACGAATCAACAATAGTAAAAGGAACTCATGATTGCAAGATAAGAAATTATATCTTACTATCATTGTTTTATGGCAGGAAAGAGAATACCCATCTTGATACTAGAAAAAACGGTAAACTAAAATGGAAATTATTACTGCACAAAAGTAGGTTTACTATTCATGCCTTATATGCTCCTATTTCAAGTGCTAACCTTTGCGATAAGAAATAAAAAGTTTTACTTATGCAAACCATATACTGCAGGTATATAAAAATGTATTAACGTAGACACACAATGGAAAATCATGTATTATCACATTATTGTCACAACCTAACTATACAGACAATAGTTTTGCAAGTCAAACGCAATAATCCAACTCTACTATGTACAAAGTGCATGTAGCATGTTCCTGTGGGACGATGAAACATAAATATGCAGTTAAAAGAAAATTAATTATGGATACCTTTTTTATTGCAGATAACCTAAAATGGGACAACATAAAATCACAGCGTACATTTTTCTGTCGCTTATTTGCACTGGGACAATAATTCCCATAGTCATGTCAGCTCCGCCACACCAGAGTCAAATTGAAGCCCGTAAAAGTCAAATGGAAGCCCGTAAATTCGTGAGTAAACCAAATAGCCCTAAAAAGGTGTACCACAAACAGTCCGTCTCACATTCTTCAAACAGCGTGGATCAACCAGAGCAAACTTCTGCCAATGTAAGTTCAGCACAAGCTAAAGTACAACTTTGTACCTAAAGACCAGACGATCAAATCTATAATGGAGTTGTTCCTTTAGTTTTTATGTGTTTCTAGTTTCTTGTAATGATTGAACAGATTAATTAGTAGAGCCAAAGATTTTAATCTTCATTTATCCCAGACCTTGCACGCACAGGCACTGTAATCAGTTTACTTTTATTGCATCCACAACGCATATGTACCGTAGTCTTACGAAATAAAATTAGTTACAATTCACTTGATTTATTGCAGCGAAAAATTGTTGCTAGTTTGCTCTGATATATTAATTAGAGAAAATCTTTTGAACTTGACAACAAATCACTCTTTCTTATCAGCTACCACTATTACTACATAGAAATAAACGCTTTACTTAATGGTGATGAGAAAAATGTGAAGAGAAAATTTTATTTCGCAATTAGGATAATGGAAATTGTTTTCTATCTGAAATTGCACTTAAGTCAATTGAATTTACGACTAGACCTTATGTATTAAGTACTTGTATAAGGATTAGAGATTTATAAATTACCTACGCATCTTAAGAATTTCCACACGATTAATTTGTGGTGAAGAAAAAGTGATCCAAATCCTTAAAACATTTTTAGAACAAAGTTGGAGAGGCAACAAATCCAATGGACATGATGGCAGGAGGACCAAACGGAGCTGGCAATTTAGCTTGGGCTTTAGCTGGACCAATGATGCAACTGGCTCGCATGTTCTTTGGGGTTCAAAATGATATGTCTGGCAATTCTTTAACTACAGGCTCTGACAAAATGGACGGACCTAATCCAGTAAGTATACATCAAAAAGAGTAATTATTGTTGAAACTTGGCTAGGAAGTGTAATAGGAAGTGTAACGGTGGTCTATAAATAGACATAAATTGAGGTGGGATTGTAAATTATATAAATAACTTGTGAATCTAGGGCCAAGGCTTCTCATGGGGTCAAGTTATAGGCTACGGATTAAAGCTTCTATTCGCAGCTATGGGAGGAGGAAACAATGGTCACGATGGCATCGATAAGGTGGACACTGGAGTCAACGCCAATCCTATGCAGGTCAGTCATATCTCCACAGTCTCATCTCTAGGATTACTCTTCTTTTTATTTACAGTTTGCAGATAGAACTTTTATGATCTATAGGCACCTACCTATCCAACGGAATAACTGTTGTCGTACATGCATCTACTTAATGGCTATTTTAATAGATGCTCCACTAAACCCACTCTCATTTTAAACGATCGAATTTATTTCCTTTTCACCTTTAATCCTCTTATCCGAAAAGATATGCCAGAAATATAGACATCCATCTCATTATAGCGTAGGTATCTTCCTAACCCTTTCAAACTGAGAGTTCAGGTACATCAATAAGGTTGCATCTCAAAATATACCGTTTGCATTTGCAAGTAGTTTCCTCGTTGTCCCAACACATAAAGCAAATCGCATACCTTATTTACTGTACTTATAATATTTGATGATGGTTCAACCTCATCTACATTAATCAGTTAAGGCTTAAATCCTTCCCATCATCATAAATACTTATGGCTTAACACACTTTACCCTTTAGATTTTATGTGCTACTAACAATTGGTCTCGAAATTGCATGTTAAGTAAATATAGCTGCTATTACCTCTATAAAGTCATGACTATATCTATATGACTCAAGAGCTAAATGATTCCATTACTTCATCTTTGTACAGTACCATAATTAAGTGTTCAGCATTTAAAGCTATTTAAGTACAGAACGATAAGAATTGTTAATTTGACCTCGTTGGGCTAGCAGATTCAACGAAAAACTCAGCGAGAAATGTTCAAAAAAGTTACAGCACTAGTAAATATCAATAAAATATTTTATCCGAATCCCCGATTCCTGAATATTTATATAAGTAATCTAATTAATTTCTGTGTAATGGATTAATCCAGGGTCTGATGAAAACTTTAATTGGAACTTTGGTCGGAAATGAAGATGCAGGATCTGCTGACAACATGGCTAAGCAAACCGGAGAGGTAATTAACCGTGGAGAATGGAATAAATTAATGTTTGTCTAATTGCAACACGATTTAACTTTCAATTGAATGCCTACTCTACAGATAGTGTTACATTTTTCATTGAGATTGTGTATTAGATATGTGTTGCTACTTAATGGATACAAACAAATGAACGTACAATCGTACGCTGTTAATTAACACTTAACATCAATAATACAAATACAATTGAAGTAGTCATAATCTAAGGAAAAGTTGAAAGAAGAAGTGTAACATTTTGTTTTCTTTGAGTTAAAGTTAAACCACAATGTTTTTTTGTGTTGTGTTGAGAGTAGCTGATTAACTTGGTCATTGCTTTGATGAATGCCCTCAAAACCTCCTTCAGTCAGAGATCTATGCGCGCTCGTTCTTTAGGAGAAAAAGACCGATTGACTGATATCACTTTGGCTGCTATTGATATGGGAAAGGTGAGACAATCTTTTTTCAACCTATTTATTTATTATTGTTGTCGATCTTTCAAGTTAGTGGAGTGAGCGACTGAGTGAGATCACCAGATGAGTCTTCCAACCAAACACTTTGTCAAGTTGCATTTCTTTTCATCACATTCTTAACAATCTATTCACGATTAAGTTATAAGACTATCTTATTAAATGCCGTTTTCTGATCTGGATTTGCTGTAATAACTATAAAGATACATAGTACGAGTTTTATTAGCTTTTTGTTCAAATGGATTTTATTAAATGTAGCAAATGTGTATCAAAGTCCTTAACAATCTGTAATGACTAGTAAAAAATAATTCTTGGATGACTATCTATTTTATTTGAACAATGATCATTTGAAATTGAAGAATTGTGAATGTAACAGGATGTGCAAATATTTCTACATTCTTAAAAACTTATGATTTATCGACCTGTAATAGTAGAGTAGTTATTTTCATTAGATTCACAGCAAGTAACTTCCCTGTCTGGTTAGGTTACATATGCAGAGCAGGAGGATACACGACTTTGAAAGTAGCAAATAGGAACTAGTAAAAGAAGCCAATTTAGTTCAGGTAGAACAAGTACAATGAAAAAGGTATTTTTTACAGCAGACGTGTGCGATAGATAAAGTTATGTAAAATTAACCCGAAGAGCATTGACTATGCTAAAATGGCACGCTTATAAATAGGGAGGGCAAATTACATAGTGTATTTGAGTCCTAGAATGTTTTTTACCTACTTAATACCTATAACGAGGCATAACCTAGCTTAAATGCATTCCTTTCGTGAACTTGTGCTCGAGATTGAGTCATGGTGCTCAAAAAGTGCATTAAGGATGGTAATTTTACTGTTGATTTAAATGGTCATGGTTTGGGAAAGAAGGCGTGATTCCAGGGGATTTAATTCAATTCCCAGAGCAGTAATTTTCGTCGCTTGCTCACGATTTAGAATTTATTATGCTAATAAATATAGTTTTGTATGTGATGGTTAGTTATTATTATGACTCTTGTGAATCTAGGCCTATGCGAAGACATTTAATACAACTGATGAGGCCTGCCGAGAACAACACATTTGCCAAGCAGCCCGTGACTGTGTGAAAGACGTGGGTCAGCCCAACGCTTATGGACTGTGTCACTTCACAGCGTAAGTATCACTCTGCCTCTACCAATTTTATAGATGAATAGTTAAGTAAGAGTTAAGATAACATCTACAATAACATAGCAGATGTACCACATTAGGTACTAATCACATCTCCACACAAACTGGCATGACTTTCCACTCGAGTCCAAATATTTGTTTTATACGCGCTATGCCTTGCATGCTCCAAAATAAGTAGGCACCACAATCTGGCTATGGCACCAATACAAACCTACCTAGTTCAGTCCACCATTAACACTTCTAAGTCATATTCATATCTGCTAATAAATCTTAAACTTCCAACAAATTATTCTTGGCCATTTTCACAATAGCAAATACAGTTAGGGATGAACATATATCTCTATATTAGGTTGACATGACTTATCTTGACATAAAATGACAAATGTTTCAAATACACACACAAAGAAAGAAGATAAGTCTGTGTAACGCTGTAACACATACATGTAACTTGGTATAACTAGTAGAGTATAGTTAGTCTTGTGTTCAGTATGTAAGTATTGAGTTACTTTAAACGTGTGTGCAGGAAATATTAGGCTATAATATCCTTCCATGTGGGTTGGGCTTCTTTGGGCATAGTATAGCATGTGCTAAACATAAATCAGTTGTTCTTCTGATATAACTACATTTAGAAAATTAGTTATTACAGTAAATCCTCAATTCGTGCAGTGTAGAAGAAGTTTAATTAAGTTACTTCCATTACTTACCAATTGTTCTATTTAATTTTTCTGATAATACCCGAGAAGCCCTAATAATTACCAAAAATAGATCAGCATGTCTCATAATAAATTTATTATGACTTAAATTTTAGGAAAGAGAAGTGCGGACTACAAAATCATTTGATGTCCTAAAATTATGGAATCAGTATAGTTTTACATGTTTTACGAACTATAGTTAGCAAATCATAATTTAGGATAATTTCAGGCTTCGCTAAGTTATAGTCACATCAGTCACCCACATACTATACTTTCTTTACTGTTGTATGATTCATTAAAAGCAGAGTCCCTTAAATAATGAGTCGACAAAGAAAATAACTCATTATTATGCTACATAGCACGTAGAGACGTATAGATACGTGTGCAAAGGCCAACTAAGTTGTTCCACTAACAGTCAACGGTGTTTATCATTAGCTTAACTCTGAGATTAACATCATTTAGTTTGTCAGGTTGGTAGCGTTTGTGTTACATTGCGTTAATTCTGCATACCGATGTAGATATACTTAGTAGTTCTGTGATACAAAACATTTATTATCTCCATTTATCACCATTATAATTATTCAGATTAGAAAAGCATTCACAAGACTCATCCAAAGATGTTAAATGGAGGTAGATGTCCTTAATATAATTATAACGATATGCATACTTAACTACAGTAGGTTACGAATAATTTCTTTAGGCGCATACCGATAAACACAATCCCAACATCTTCATAAACCACGCCTACGTCTTGTCCTTTTAGCATGAATCTGTTCCAAATTCCATCAGAGATTTCGCACAGACACACTTCTTCATGTACTAAACTATTTTTATAATCAGCAACATAAATAATACATCAATTGGAGCTTTTCTAAAACGCACGAGTGGAAAGACATGGCAAGAAACTATTTTATCAATGGTAAAAGCGTATTGTTGTCAATATGCAAATTCTGTTGGAAACAAGGCAAGATTATCATTATCTCACTAGTATTTATGACTTTTTAAACGAATAAGAAAATATACAGACTTTTACTTATCGTTCTACAACAGAAACTGATAATTATTGCGTGGTTTACTAAACGAAACTGCTAAGGAGAGGTCATCTTCAATTATGACAATCTTAAAATAATCTAGCGTAAAATTATTTACTTGCGTCGGGTTGTTTTGTCGGTCAGCAGAAAGGAGTGGGTGTGGTATTTAAACATAGAGCGTAGCAAACTAAACAACTTAACAGGTCAAATAGCAATTATTCATGGAATGCAACTGCTTGCATTTACTTGGAAGATGTAAGACATACAGATAACTGTACATTTTACTCTGTAAATTAATAAGTGCTGAATAATATGTCCCAGTAATCGCTTGTATTGCATTTTGCCCATTTTATACATACGTATAACGTATGTACTGCAAATGCACAACTAAATTAAATTACATCCCTACAACTACACTTTGCTAGTAATACGTCGTATTTATTTGAACATTAAACTGCATTCTTGAAATTGGAATGTTGAATTTTACTTCAACTTCATCTAGGTATTGATAGGCATGTGTTTAGCTGCTCAGCAAGACTCTACAATAATATAGTCTGTCAGCAAGACTGTTTTAATTACAAACAGATATAATTATCATCATAGCTATTATTTTGTTAAAAATGAGCATTAGCAATTATAAAAGCATTAAATCCAAACATCTCATAATTAGCAGCATCTCAATAGTTTGAAGTAGTCATCATAACTGTTTGAAGTGATTATAAAGTGTTCTTGTATCTGGTATGCAGTTGGTTGTATGCTCAAATCAATTCACCCACATTTGGTATTGCAATGCACATGTTATAGCACAATTCTAATTATAAATGCAGTAATATGCAAGAGGCTAAATTTATTGAAGCATGATGGAATTGCAACTTAAGAAAGTAGCTTAACATTCAATTACAGATAGGATTTTTGCTTTAGTTATTTAGGCACTGTTTGTACTTGAATAACCTCTACATCAATGTCATTAACACTGCAGTTATAAAAAGGGCCTGGAGGTAGAAACTCGATGGATTGGTTAAGTATTTACTACGCTACATACTACGAATACAAAATGCATCTTAGGACTTGTACAGTCAAGTTTTCTTTCATCAACCAAAACGAAACGAGTGATGCAGTGCATTAGTGCAGTTCTCGTTAAAATGATGACAAGTGGAATGTTCTAAGAGTCGCTTCCGTAAACAGTCTTGCACAAATGCAATATCACTTGCACGAAATCTTCTTCTCATAAGAGTACCTACGAGAACATTATTTAATCCAGGTGTACACCAGGTCTTTGTAGTGGTTATATGTTATGTCTGGGTACCTAATAAGAGCAACTACCTCTGAATATCCCCCAAACATATTGTGGTGACGTTCCACTGATTAATGGAGGTAATTTCTTGGTTATTGTCTGACAAACAATATAAATTGGGATTATTATATAGTGAGTCATAGTATTACGCGAAGCTGGTATTAAGCAATTAAATTAGGACTGTAGGAATTGTTGAGAGATTTAAGCATATTCATCGACTATTTAGTGTATCTTGACTTAAATTAGTCTGAAGAAGCAATAAACAAAAGTATACATAAAATAACTGTTTAATGGTTAAAAGTAAAACATGCTCTATATGTTCGTTCTCGATAGTTAATGTTATATTTTAGGGAGCCATAAAGCACAAATTAAGGTTGGGAGGAAAACACAGTAAAAATGTTTTGTTTGTTACAGATTCGCCACAGCCAACTTGATGTACTACACCCAGCCATCCAAATCAGACAGGACGAAGATGTACATGGAAGCAGCAAGACGAGGCCGATCTCACGATGATTGCAAAGCTGTCTACGTTTGCAACGAAACTCATTAAAGGAGTCTTTGATTGAGTCGCGAGATTGCTTAGCCAGATAAGAGTACAGTACAGTACAGTCCACAAGTCCTACTAAATACCACTGCAGTTAGCATATTATTTGTAGTATGCCAACAATAATATTGCATACAAACAAATTTACTTACATATATACACAGACGATAATGATGAATTTCAATTACAAAACCTGTGCATCTCTTTTCTATATTTACTATTTAGTGGTGGAACGACTTTGGCCAACCAACTCCCCAAACAACTGCATACTCTAACGAGATCCTTTTAAGCTTTATCCCTTTTGTAAAGATTGCCTCATTTGTATAAGACAAATCAGTTGATTACAAGACAATGTATAACATAATAATTAACTCGACGCTGCCTTTACATACTTTACCTTACATTACTACTGACTTACGAATTACTTTTCAAACAAAAACATCCAAACTAGATTACTCGATGAAAATACGTTACGTACTTACTTTGCTTACTTACTCAGAATGACGGGCAACAAATATCAAGTCCAAATTTAGTTCTCTGATTGGGAAAACAATTTCTTAGCACCATTTATCCAATTATTCAATCTTGATACTCTACAATGTAATAGCATGTTTTGTATCACTATTCATTTTTAAATCAGTATTCCTAAGAAATAGAGTTTAAATAAGAAAAAAACGTTCTCATTTACCACGAAGCCGTAATAAGCATTGTTACTAAAAACGTCTTGTAACTTGTACTTCGGCTTAATTAGAAAATTCTCTTTATGAATTCCCAATTAGAACTTGATTTAGACAGACAAATACTACTTTTGTAGCCATAACCTTCACTCTTACGATTATTGAGTTGGCCAAGAATTCTGATACATCTGAAATACTTTTTCAAGCATGTAAAATATAACGACTTAACAATGTGAGCAAGACCGAGTTACAATTTTCAGAATACTTACATTACAAATGCTTCCACTATTAAACAATCCGCGTTTTTTGATGCATTTCTAAGAAAACTAGTAAGTTATGCGCTTGGATAATTTTGTTAACGAGGCTAATGGGTCAAGATTAGCCAAGTCATCATATAAACCATTCAAGACGAGATCTGATAATTTTTCTAAATGATAACGTCTCACTATCGCCTATTTTCTACTTGTTCAGAATGATTTTAATGTGAACCATTAGAATACTTAGACAGGTTTAGTATAAAAAAGAAAATCTTGATCAGTATCTGTGTAAAGAAAAATCAGAAGCGCTCTCCTGTATATTTACCTTCGATACATACATTATATTCATGTATGCGTACCTACGCATCATTTTCATTCATAACAGTTTCTCGTGTTTGCATTATCCGTATTTAGTTTGGGGTTAAAAATAATTCTTATTGTACTAATAATCTCATTCTTAGTTATTGAAGAAATAATGCTACAGGTATATACCTATTTCTTAGGTAAGCCAAATGTCTTTCGTTGTTCATTATTGCATCAGAATCATTATGAGATTGAAGAAGTAGCTATAATTTTTGTAAGTGTTAATTTGGTTGTAAAGGAGATTTTTTAAAAATCTCATGCATTCGTAATTACTAAAGGCAATGGTTCTATATGTTTAAATTAAGTAAGAGCTAAAATGTACGTAAAAATGTTGAACACGATGATTCTCCATATTTTTATACCCAAATTATATGCATGTTGAGTGTTTTGAAGAGTTTATTATTATAATCTTGAAGGGGAAGTTTTTTATGAAAACATTTTAGGAAATACGTTCGAAACAAAAATAAAAATC